>VZTH01007348.1:25072-47185 GCA_013397815.1 Aleadryas rufinucha | reverse complement strand
CTCCCCAGCAGGGCAGGGAAAACGGGCTTAGGATCCCGGGTGGGGAGGGGTCTCCCTGAGGCACCCCAGCAGATGGTGGAAAGGTGTCTCCTTTTAGTGAGGTAGGGTGTAAAAATAGGGTCCCCTGTGCAAGAGCCGCTCCAGCGAGCAAGCTCCACTCACGGTTGGAGGAACGCAGCAGAAGGCAGAAGCCTGCAGTGATGGTGGATTCTCTCCACAGCGATGCAGCCTCCTTCCCCTCCGAATGCCAGAGCACAAGTGGGGCTAGGGGCCCCGCCCAACCCCCTCTTCCTAGGTGAAAGGGGGCCAGTTGGCCGGGGCTCCTCCCCAGTGAAGTCCTTTGTCTTCCTCAAGTACCTTGGCAATGACTCCCTCTCAGCAATGTACATGTGTGGGGAAAAATTCTTTCAAAAGAAAAAGAAAATAAAAAGAGAACTCTTAAAACCCCAACAATCTGTGAGAATTTCTTCTGTGATAAACTCAAACAGAAACCATTTGCTTGCAGAGTCTCAGTCCAAAGTGCACATATATATATTTTACAACATAAACCTGAGTGAAAATGTCAAAACTCTCTGACTTTATATTTAGTTCAAACACAAAATGCAATTAAAAAGAATATTGAAACCAAGGCCCAGATTCTCAGCTAGTGAAAACCTGTGACAATCCATTTACTCAAATGAGTAGTTCTGTGTAAAAATCTATATTGAAACTTAGGATCATTTAAGTTAAGTGGGAAAAATAATGCAACTGATAGTGCATAGGACCTCACTACAATTTGTAAGTTGACCTTGGGATAACCTGAATATTTTCCTAATTGGATATTGTTTCATAGGCATGGGCTTAAAATAAAACATTGATAAAGTGCATTAGACTAATGTCATGTTTCTGCTGGAAAATGTGAAGGGCTACTTGATAATCAATATGTTGTGTAACCAGCAATCTGGGCAAAGATTTCAGAAAGAGTGAAATATGCTTGGATTGTCCCTTTTAGAAGAGAAACCTGGCAACTGCGTCCTGAACCAGCTGGAGTTTATGCAGCATCCTATTGGGCAAGCAGCCAATAGGGAATTGCAAGAATCTAATTTTGAAATAACAAAAGTGTGAATGACCATTTCAAGGTCTGACTGTGAAAGACATTCCTGCAACACAGCAGTTCTTTAAGTAACAGGATGATAGCATGCCCTGGAGTTTGTATATTTTTTAAAAGATAGGGGAATGAAAGTATCTGAAAGTTTCCTGACTCTTTACTGCTGTAGGAAAAGATGCAGTTTTGTTAAAGTAAATAAGAGATTAAAAGTAATCTAAAGATGCCTATGCCTAATATTTCTAAAGATGTTTATGCCTAATATTTACTTATCAGACTGATAAAATTACAATGAAGATAAAACCAAAATTGTTTGTGTTCCCAATGTTTCATCCATATCAACACTTATTATGGTAAGGCAGATTCCAAACTGTCAGTCATCAAAATTGTATTGATTTTAATAGTGTTAGGCTAGCCAAATAACTAGATGAAAATTACAATGTACAATTGCATTATATTACATTCAATATGTAAAATTTAGGTGAAAAAACCACGAAGTGTTGTACACATCTTTATGCTAATTTAGAAATCATTTACAGACAGATATAAATGCAATTGTTACTACTATAATAAACTTCTGTTAGACAGTACAAATAAATATTTCAAAGTTAGAACATGGCAATTAGGTGCTATGTGTCCACTTTGTTATTCAGTTCATAACCATATTTTTGAAAAGCAGATTTCAGCAATTTTTCAGTTGTTTCTAAGCTTTAATGTCTTTAAGTACAGTCTCAAGTGATTGCCTCAGATACTGTAGGGCCTCTCAAATAGTGCAATATGCTACTTTTTAAGCAATTAAACTGAAACATTAATACATTCATGTTCATAAATGTAACAGAGATGCAAATTGTCCACCCAAGCTACGCATCTTTTAAAGGACCTCAGTAGATGGCTGAGACCAATTGCACTGTGAGGTATGAAAAACCAGGAAATTCTCTGAATTACAGGAGATTGTTTTGCAGTGCACCCTCCTTATAGTCTCCTTGGGTTGAAGATCTCTAAATATTTCAAACAGCACTCCTTTTTGCATATTATACAGTAAGGTTTTTCTCATATGATATGATAAGCTCCCTTCTTCAAGAGAGTTTGGTTGAGAGTATGATCAATCTTTCCAGCCCCTTTTAACATGGGCTGTTTCATGATTCTAAGATCTTTCTCCATTTTTTGTAATAAAAGTTGTCTGAAGATAAATTAATTCAGCTTTTTTCATTAATATATTTTTGTTTGATTCAGATATTGTGCAGCTAAATAAACAACAGACTTTCAGAATATGTCTTTTCTCAAGAGGATATTTAAATTTAAATTTTAAGTAAACTAAAAATAGAAATAGGTAAAGATATTGTTTACATATTAAAGAACTTAATATAAAGTATACTGAGGTCTATGTGTTTTTTTTTAAGGGGAGGTGTTTGTTCATTTGTTGTTTTCTGGTCAAGGTACTACCTGTTAAGCAGGCGCCTTTTCAGGTAACATTCTACCTATAATTTTTTTCTCTGTTTCTGCAGAATTCTGCGCATATTCTTGCCTGTGCAATAAAGTGTGTTATAACACTCTGGATAATTCCTTTAGTCTATCTGTGTTAGAATGGGAAAAGAAGAAGGGGAATAATTTGACTCACTCTCTCCGAAAATAGTTTCAATTCAAGGATACATGATATCTAACAGATGTTAGTGTGAAACACAAAGCTTTTAGAAAACTTTGAAGACCTAACATTTAAAGCTAAAGAGAATCTTGTAGGTCACATGTAATTATAGCTTATTTTGCAATTATACTCTGTTCAGTAAAAAAGGCATGTCGGTGCTGTGGAAGAATATCCATAGTTTTTGTTGGAACATACGGACCTGTTTGAGTGTCTGCCCTCTCTGGTTGCTCAGGCACAAGCATTTTTTAATAACGTGCCCATGTCTCTGCCCAATGGTTTAAATCTTCTTTCCATTTAAATCTTAATTCCATAAAGTCCATGTAGTAATCATCAAATGAACAAACACCCACAGCATTTCTTCCTAAAGTGGTGTGATGTCATCTGCCACAAGGCAGTGAGGGAGTGGCAGCTATTTGTGCTGTGCTGTCTTGCTACTATATGGGCATGCAGCAAGTGGGGTACTTACAGAGTTGTAAAATAAATCTTCAAAATTTTTATATAAAGTCACTGAGCTTTTGAAAAAAACTTGAAAACAGCTCCTTAGGCTGTTAAAAAATGACCTAGTAATTTCCCATTCATATGCACTCTCTAGGCTAAGTGGATAGGTTCTTGCTTGAATGTAGTGAGCTATAGAGATATGTTAAATTACACATTTTTTAAGGGAGAATCTTCTTGGCTGAGCTTGGAATTGAAAGCAACAAATGTAAAGAAGTAGGAGAAAAATTAAAACTGTTATTCCTCTGGAAAAATTGTAAGAGAAGATTAAAATAGCACTTGTGATGAAAAAAACCTTCCAAATTGACTCTCTTATGGGTCACAGATACTTGAGAATAAATGTAGGGGAAGACACTCTTTTCCTTAGGACTGTAAAACTATCAATGGATTCAAGAGTCCCAATAAACACAAGAATTAATGTATCATAGGAAGTTGTAAACATGATGTGGGAAATATCTTCCCACAAAAATGAAATATGTACTTCCTTTTATTTTTTACCATGAAATTGTGGCTTAGAGTTTTGTTCCTAACAAAGAGACTATCAGGTTACCTGCTATAGACATGAAGTCTTTGATGAAGCACAGTGATGGCCAGCTGGGTCAAGTCATAATTCAAAATTCCAGAGGTGAAAAATTTTTTTATTTAGACCATTAGAGTACAATAAGATGTCTTAGGACAAAGAGGCAAAAGACAAAAAGACAAAAACACCCCGAGGTGGTCATTGTCAATCTGTTTTAAAGTGATGGTGCTGCTAACTCAGATTTGTTCACAGTGCCTATTCCATGTTCCATCCATACAGTAAAAAAGGATATAAAACAATTTAAAAGATATAAATAATTAAGAAGCTTTAAAGAAATCTAAAATTCATCCTCTCTTTTCTTTTTGTACCTATTGCAATATCTTTCCAATGATAAAACAGGTCCTAACTTTACTCATAGGTAACTTTAATCAATCTGCAAATCAAATTACTTTTTTTTGGAAGGGAAAGCTTCAGCAAGCAGATGGGCTTTGCAGCAAGTCTTCAAGGTCACCAAATACTGGCTGTAGTGAAATTAGAAGTAAGATCCATCATGAAGGACATCTTTTTTCAAGTGGGAAACAGCTTTCATACAAGTGATCCTGAATGTCATGGTAACACAAGAAGAAAACTAGTTCTGAGAAAGACAACTGTTCTTGTAAAGTGGGAGTTGATTCTATAGCTGTCGCTCATACCTGCACAGATTGTGCCCTGTGAACTGCGGGATTTCAGTGGTCTCTGAAAGAATGATATCAAAGAAGAAATAAAGGGAAAGAAATTAAGCAAGATGTTCTTTGACTAACAAAAGCCACAGCCTTTGAGATATGGCAGTAGGTTTTCAAGTAAAATCTATCTGAAACATCCATACAGTGGCAGGGGACATATATCCAACTGTTTCATCTGCTAAGAAGGTTGTGGCTGTTCCAGTTTGGGTTTTAGGGACAAGTCCAGAGACAAGGCAGTCTGGAATCAATTCTTTGGACTATTACTGCATGAGGATTGCTAGCACTAAGATAAATGTAAAATTTCTTTGCTATGGTTACTCAAATAGCTTTAGAAAAGCCCATTTTCAAAAACTCTAACAACTTCTATCTCTGTATAGATGACTTATATTTGCTTTTTGGAGCAATGGTGGGTACTCTTTTGCAATAAACTGAATATTTCAGAGATGTGGGGAGAAATTTGTTCTCTGCTGCTGCAGAGGTTGATCAAACCTGAGCAGAGACCATATCAACACACTAGTAAATTACTCAATGTAATATAGATGTATATGTGTTTCCTTTCAAAACACTCATTAATTTTTCCTCCTACACACCTAGAAAAGAAATCAAGTTAAATTTCAGGAGTAGCAAGGGTTGAAGAAAAAATATATATATATGTATGCATATACATCTACACCTACATCTATGTCTACATTCTCCATCTGCATCTACATAAAATAATCCCAGCATAATTTAATTGTTGCAATGCTAAAAAACACTTGGAACATGTAGAAATTGAAAAAAATTGGTAAAAGATATCCATGAATACTAGCTGGTAAAATGCATTATGGAAGACATTGAATGAAGAAAGATAATTAAAGACTGATTTTGTGATCCAGCCTGAAAATATCTGTTGTTTTGGTAAACATGTTTCCTTGAACCGTAATGTTACAAATTTTCCCAGACAAAGCAGTGTGCTTTAAAGGAAGAAAAGGAAGAATACCTAAAGGAGACTTACACAATTGGCCTCAGAATAATTTAGGATGGATCGATAATATTTTATAAAATTCTATATGCTAAATATATATTTTATACATGACAATGCTAACTAAGGATGAAGGAAATTTACAATTGTGGTGAATTCATGTAATGAAACTATAAAGCTATGGAAATCCCATATTGCCCTGAAAATGGACAGTTAGTCTCTGTGTCAACTTTCTACCTGTGTGTAAAGTATACCTAAAATGGACAGCAGCAGTCTATGATATCTTGGAAAATTAACTAACTGGTCAATACGGCATGAAGAAAACCAAAGTTTTAGCAACAACTTTGCAATCATCATACAAGATCCATTTTAGCATAACAACTATACAATTTCCTCCAACCTTAAACACAAGATTATTGTGTTGATTTCGATGGAAAGCGCACGCTTCAAGATAAGCACATACCAAAAAATGCTGATGAATAAAGGATAAGTTTGCCTTAATCTTTGTCATTAGTTTTGGCCCTCTGATAAAGAGTTGTCCAAAGTATTTCTATACATCTGCTGCAATCTATCTACTATTCCTGGCGAAAAGAAAGGGGAATGTATTTGAGTCTTCACTGTTGTTTTGCTTTGTGTGCTGGTGTTACATTCAATAGCAGAGAAACATCCAATTAGAGCTGTTCCCAGTGTGATCAGTGCTTCTTTTCCTGTTCAAGAAGCTCCAAAAGACTGGGGGAAGACCCTCAGCAGGTGAAAAAACCTCCTACTTCAGTTACTTCAGCAAAGAAATTACAGTTTACACCACCTGAGGATCTGTTCTATGGCATATTTTCTTTTTGTGTTCTGATCTTTAGATTTCACATTGGCTTCAGTGCAGAGATTGCAGCTGTATTGTTCTCAACATGGCAGAATTGGCTGAGGAGATGAACGTGCATACTGAGACTTCTGGTGTTTATTGTTGATGTTTTCCTACTGAACAGTACAAGACATTTTGTATGAAAGCACAAATTTACCCTGTGTACCTTTATAATACTGACTCCTTAGGAGCTGTGTATTTATACACCAAAACAATAGGGACCTGATCTTTGTTAAGTTTTTCATGCACAAATGAAGTAAAAATTAAGGGCAAGATACATAAAAGAAGACTGTCATTTATTATGAATTAGAATTTAATAACTTTTACACTCCTGGTTATGTTCCATAAAAAGCTCATGCCTATACAAAGTTGAAGGCCAGCCTTTTCTTTTTAAAGATTTTTCTTATTAACTACAAAAAAGTTATAACTTTCTGTATTATTGTTTGCAAGATGGGGTTTGAAGGATTTCCTATTCTTTCAGTAGATCACATTTATAAAGAAGAATGATGTTTACTTGTTGAGCAGACATAAAAATAGCAACAAAAATTCAAGGGGAAATCAGGTTGATAGAAGATTTTATGTGAGATCATTTGTTTATTGCTCATGGTTCTTTAGACTCTTTAAAGTTCAGTCTGCATTCCCCTAAGTTAAACTAGAAATGAGGTAGAAAGGAGTGGCCTCTTGGAAATTGAAAACAAAAATTCATAGAATTCACTTATTCAAATATGCCTAAAAATAAAGAGCATAAAAGTTGGTATCTTGGGCCAGAGAGCTGAGAATAATTAATATTTTTTGTGAAGATACAGAGGCATAAACAAATGTGGTTTGGTTTGTGGTTTGTGGTTTAGTTTCAGAAAAATAATACTGAAAAAGATGGCCAGTGTGGCATGTATGTTCTGGTCTGTACAATAACAGTCCATAAGAAAGGCCCAATTCTCCCAGTATACTGAAGCTAGCAAATATTATTGAATATTCTTCTATATGACTAACATTAAATTAACTTAAAAAAAATGTAGTGGAATGGAATTCATTATCAGGGTCTAGGTTAATCCCATACAACTTCATATGTCAATGTACAGTACGTAAATTTAGGAATATTTTTATTTTAGATTTCTTAGCAGAAAATGGAGAGGGTTTAATACCTTCAGAAGGTATTTCAGGTTTTATACTGGCAAAGCTTATGAAAGTTCCTGTCTCTCCGCAGATTGCAAAAGACTAGAATGGCTGGTGATCCTTTTCTTGGTCTAGGTTTGAATTTAGGTTTTTTTTGTTTGTTTTTTTAAATATAGGTCCTGTAATAAGGCACTTTAAACTTAGTCAGGAAATACAGATGTAAACGAACAAGAGGTAGGACAGAGAGAATATTGTCTGATGATCACAGACACAGTAATTTTGTTTTCTTTAATTGTGGGGGTTTTGTTTTGTTTTTATTGCTGTTTTTTGCAATAAACTATTTTCTATAGAAAGCATTTAATTATTTATCAGTGGAAACAATGCATTGGAAAACTTATAAATATTCATCTCTCCCTCTTTTTTCTTTTTTGCATTAGATAATTCTACAATGTTTTAGACCTTTCTTGCAGTGTTTGCTTTTGTTATACTGATTTTTAAGTACAATAATGTGAATCAGTCTTATATTAAAACTAATTTAAAGTAATATAATGATATTAAAGACATTAATAGAGCCTTTTGTTTTCCAAATAGCAGTATTGAAATTCAGCCATACTGAAGTAGGTGATATCCTATCTTTACATGTTAATTACTTTAATAAAGATTACTATAGCTTTCTTACAGTTGTACAAACTAAATGCAAGTGGTAGGCTATAATGTAAGTACAAGAAAGATTTTTATCTTGAAAACACCAAAAGCAAAGCTGAAAGTGTAGCATCAGGTGCAAAGCTTTTTCTTTTTCAAATTATTTTCAAGATGTTCTATTACAACTGCTTGTCTTTATGTTTATGGTAAATTGTTATCATTTGGGGTTCCTTTTTATAGAAAATTAACATTTTCAGACAATTGCTGGATATCACAGCTGCTTTAAAATAAAAAAGTTAAATACATACTGTTCATTATTAAAATTACAGCTTGTCATAAATATGGAAAATCTGTAAAACTGAATTTTCTTCTACTTTGTGAAGGAGATCTTCTCACTGAAAGAGGACATATAACATATGCACCCTCCCCAAACCATATTTAAATATTTTACTTTTTGAAGTGCTGGATACTTAAGTATGACTTCTGACTTCTCAATACTTGCACAGCATAAGATGATGAAGTCTCTTCATATTCTGTAATAGCCTAATATAATACTCAAAAGTAGAGAAAACACCACAAACCTGGAGAAAAGGAATGAGAATCTAAAGCTTCCATCAACATAGACATTTTCAAGTAGACTCTCAAAGCATTTTAAATAAATACTTAGTCAAAGAACGATACAACTATGACATAGGTCTATGAACACCATTTTCTTTTTCATATAAATATCAACACTCAGCAGTCTTGTGAGTTGCTTGAACTCACACAACAGTTTAGACAGAATTAGGAATTTAAAGTCTGACTTTCAAATTGCACACCTACACTAAATGAATGCAAATATACTAATGGAAGAGCATTATCCCTATTTGTTTTCTTTTGGTAGCAGTTCATTTGCTGGATTTAGTAACTGTTTGGTTCTTTTCTCACAGATTTGTTCTCATCTATCTCAGTGTTTTCTAGAGAGTGTGAATTTAACAATACAAACAAAAGAGACACCCACTGGCAATTATGAGCAACTCTGTTATGAGAGGTAATACAAGATAAATGCCTGAAAGAAAAGTGCAGCTATGGAAATGCTGTCATAACTCATAAGAAAGAAAAGCTACAAAATCATACTACTCACAGGTGAATGAGATAATCTTTATAACAGAAGGCTAAGAGAACAGATACATGGAACTATCAGTCAAAAAACAACTACCTTCCATAAATTTTATCAGCTAAAGATAGTACCAGAATACAGCTAAATGGGAATTTACATCAACTCACTTTAACCTCCAAAATATGGATGTCTCTAGCACAGATGTCATTGCATATGGTACCCTTTTGGCATTTAAGATACGAATTCCCATGGGAACAGGCATGATCAGTGAAATAAAGAAGTCTGTCTTAGAAAAGAAAACTTATGAAGTTGACTTGTAAATTTTGATAAGGTCTAGGGGCTTCTTATGTGCAGCAACAATTGGAGCTGGGAGAAAGAAAATCCAATAAACTGACAACTTATGTTTGTTAATTGATATTACCCTTTATTCCTTTTTTCTTTTGATTATCAGATCTATGTTCATTGATCAATGTTAATTTTATTTTATTTTAAATGTAGGCATTTTTCCACAGAATGCATTATAATCACATAACTTCGAATCTAGTCTGAATATGGAAAGGAAGAAAGGCTTCTGTGAGTTTATGTGCTGGTATTATGGACAAATAGTATTTAGCAAGCTGACACAGATGAAAAATCTTTTCAGCATAACCTATACTGACAATATAATTTATCTCTTAAATTTAATGTTAATTTATTCTCAAAAACTAAGGAAATAAAGGTCAAATTACATCCCCTCTCCTATAAAGTGTACCACAGGTGACATGGCAAGTGCATTCTTAATGCCAAGCAGCCAAATCTTGACTCACTTGGAGTACAGTTACAGACACAGACATCTCTTGAGATTAATGGGATAGGTTATGTGCATGGTAAAGGTATCCTGAGAAAGGGATTTCCAATCTGGTTTGCAGATGGTTCATTTTTGAAATGAGCACCGTCTTTGTATTTGTCTTCAAAGTATAAAGATTTTTGTATTAAAATTTGTGCACAGACACATTGGTTATGTATATGCAAATATATATACACAGGCACATACATATATACTGTTTACATACAAATGCATTGTACTACAAATCTTATAATTAAAAACAATTTTTCATTTTACAGGGGCACACAGTTCTGCACAAACCTTTTTTCTCCATTTTGAATAAGACATCACTCAAAATGTTCGTGGCACTCAGCAGCTATTACCACGAGGGATAAAGAAGCTTCTTAGAAAACCCAGGAATTGATAAACAGACTCCATTAAAATGTTTTTGCATGCTAGTATTCAACCAAAATTAGAATTATCTTTTGCTTTGATGTTACCATTTGTAGTGTAACCCTTATTTAGTTGAATAGATGTATGCAATAATTGATACTTCAATAATAAATTTGTTCATATTCAAAATGTCTTTAATCCTGGTATGGTTCTTTTGGTGTCTTTTTTGAGACTGAAGTGCCTT
Source organism: Aleadryas rufinucha (assembly GCA_013397815.1). Classification (NCBI taxonomy): domain Eukaryota; kingdom Metazoa; phylum Chordata; class Aves; order Passeriformes; genus Aleadryas; species Aleadryas rufinucha. The sequence goes on along the minus strand of VZTH01007348.1, from coordinate 36,609 downwards.
CATGGCATATCACTACTCTGATGTTGTCTTTGCAAGTCTTTCATTGGTATGAATTGCAGCGTTTTCATATCTGCCACCTATCCAGCATCGAGAAACAAATACAGAATTGCTGTCTTCCTCTACTCATAATCTTTTGGGCTTTAATCATACATGCATAGTTTTTATTCCTATATTATATTATTCCTTATTTAGTAGAAGGAATGATGGGAAAAAAGAGAAAAGTGGTTGTGATGGGTTGACCCTGGCTGGATGCCAGGTGCCCACCAAGCTGCTCTGTCACTCCCCTCCTCAGCTGGACAGGGGAGACAAATACAGCAAAAGGGTTGAGATAGACAGAGACAGATCTCTCACCAATTACCATCATGGGCAAAACAGACTCTATTTGGGGAAAATTTATTTAATTTATTACCAATCAAATCTGGGTAGGATAATGAGAGAAAGAAAAAGAATCTTAAAAACACCTTTACCCCATCCTACCTTTCTTCCCATGTTTAACTTTACTCCCAATTTTCTCTACCTCCTTGCCCTCAAGACAGGGGAATGGGCAATGGGGGCTGCAGTCATTTCATCATGTGGTCTGTGCCAATCCTTCTTCCCCTAGGGGAGGACTCCTCTCTCTTCCTCTTCTCCAGAGTGGATCCTCTGCAGGATCACGTGTCCTGCCAGTGGCATGGACTCCTCTCTACAGAAATCCACAGGTCCTGCCAGAAGTCTGCTCCAGCACGGGCTTCCCACAGTGTCACAGCCTACTTCAGTCATCCACCTGCTCCAGCCTGAGGTCCTCCATTGGCAGCAGGTGGATCTCTGCTGCATCATGAACCACCATGGGCTGCAGGGGCACAGCTGCCTCACCACGGTCTGCACCACGGGCTGCAGGGGAATCTCAGCTCTGGTGCCTGGAGCACCTGCTTCCCTTCCTTCCAGCCTGACCTGGGTGTCTGAAAGGCAGTTTCATACATTCTCACTCCTCTCTCTGGCTGCAATTGCAGGGTATAATTTCCTTCTTAAATCTGTTATCCCAGAGGTACTACTGCCACTGCTAACAGGCTTGGCCTTGACCAGCAGCAGGTCCATCTTGGAGCTGTCTGGCACTGACTTTACCGCACACAGGAGAAGCCTCTGGCAGCTCCTCCCAGAAGACACCCCTACAGTGCCTCCACTGCCAAACCCTGGCTACACAAACACAATACAGTAATATTGCAGTAGGAAACACCAAATAGAACAGAAAAAACTGTTGCAGTATCTTATAAATGGCAAGGAAAGAAAATACTTATAAACAAGCAAAATGAGTAGAATCCATCAGTCCATTATCACTTGCAGAGAAAATGACACATTCTATTCTGGTTTATTCTTTAAAAAAAAATGTAAATAAAGAACAATGACAGTTTTTTGTTCCTGCATTTATTATACTTGCTAGACTTCACATCTCAATAAACTTTCTTAAAACAATAAACATGTTTTGTCCATTTTCTTCCGTTTAGTGGAATACGTTGTGGATTGACCTTGTCCAGTTTCCAGATGTCCACCCAGTCACTGTCTCACTCTTCCTCCTCGGCTGGATACAGGAGGGGAGAAAATAAGATTAAAAAGTTCATGGGTTGAGATAAGGACAGGGAGATCACCTGCAACCATCACTGTCGTGGGCAAAACTGACTCAACTTGGGAAAGATTAATTTAATTTATTGCCAGTTAATAAGAGATAGGAGAATGAAAAACAATCACGAAATTAAAACCACCTTCCCCCTCAATCCTGTTTCTTCCCAGGCTCAACTTCACCCCTGACTATTCTGCCCCCTCTTTGTCAAAGAGTTTTCTGCCCTTTCTTAAACACATTTTCCCCAAGGAGCCACCCCCTTGGCTGCAGGACTCAGCCATGCCCTCCAGCAGGTCACTTGGAGCTGCAGGAACCATCTGTGTATGGCACAGGGCAGCCCTGGCAGCCCCTCACAGCCCTGGCAGCCCCCCACCCTGCAGCTCTGGCTGCCAACGCTCAGGATATGAGTGGGTTGCCTAGCTTGGTATATATCTGTATATATGGAATATTTTAGCTGGACTATGAACATTGCCAACTTGTTTGGGAACATACTAAGCTGTGTTCACTGTAGTGTTAATGAAGTAATCACATAATCTGTTTGGTTCAACAGTCAGATAATGCTGGGAACACTCACCTATAGTTAGAATATCTTGTGCAAGCTCTTCATGAGGTCCTATTTCCTAAATGAGAAGGTTTAGCAGTCACCCACCGATGCATATACATTTAGAAAAATCTCCCACTCTTGCTCCATTAATTTACCTACTGAAAGAATGTGCAAGATCTTTGGCACAGTGGCCCTTATCCTTTCGAGTGGATAGAAATTCTTATTGCTTACTTTTCAGGCCAGGGTGCAATCGGCTTTTATAAAAGATTTGTGATTTGTGTTTTCTCCATGTCATATAACTACTGTGAAATCAGAAGTGCAAGGAGTGCACACTTTGTTACATGGTCAGTGTACTTGAGGCACTTTTCTTGCAACTCTGTTTAATAACATTTGTTCAGAGTGGAGAGGAGAATGTTTTGTGGGTTAATGGAGTACACAGCTCTTAACAGGAATTCAAGGTGACTAATCGATGTGCACTCAGATGCTGAAGTGCTGTTGAAGAAGGAAATCTGAACTTGTAACAAGAAAACTCCATTAGTGACGTATTAGTATTTTTCTGAGGCTTCAGTGGGATCAAAAAGAAAGACTGTTTTCATGGATAAGTGGATCTGAATGACATTTTGCTAAACATGAGGGACATAGGAAAGAAAACTGAGGCTTCTAGAAGTAGAAGGGGACATGTAACCTGTCCTGGTTTGGGCTTGAACAGAGTTAATTTTCCTAGCAGCTGGTATAGTCCTGTGCTTTGGATTTAGGATGATAACAATATTGATAACACACATTGATGTTTTAGTTGCTGCTGAGCAGTGCTTTCACTAAATCAAAGACTTTTCAGCTTCTTATGCTGCCCTGCCAACAAGAAGGCTGGGAGCGCACAAGAAGTTGTGAGGGAGTGTAGACAGGACAGCTGACTCAAAGGAATATTCCACAGCATAGAAAGTCATGCTGAACAATAAAACTGTGGGGAGTTGGCCAGGGGGTGGTAGCCCACTGCTTAGGGTCTGGCTGGGTTTCAGTCAGTGGGTGGTGGGCAATTGCATTGTACATCACTTGGTGTGTGTATTCTTCTACCATTATAATTATTTTGCCTTCTTTTTGTGTCCTCTTAAAGTGTCTTTATCTCAACCCATAAGCATCACCATTTTTTTCATTCCATCCACCATCTCACAGGAGGAGAATAAGCAAATGGCCATGTAGTGTTTAGGTGTCTGATGGATTAAACCACAACACATGCCTACTTGACCCCTGGAATCAATGTGTGCATGCCCTCACCTAGGATAAGAGTCAGGGGATGGTACTTTCATCAAGAATCTCTCTGAGGATGGAGGGACATATGACTGTGTAGATTGCATGTGTTTCTGAATTCAGTAGTAGAATGAGATGAACTGCAGAGGCATTCTGACATCATACTCAGAAATACATCAAATGAAATCTGACCCCAAAAAATGCTTATTATTTTCCAGCTTAAACTTAGTTTTGGGATTAGATTAAACAGAGCAGATGTGTTTAAAGTGAAGTTCCAGTTCTTCCTGTGTTTCAGAACTATTAAAAAGAAACAAAAATAAAAAGATAGAAAATGGGAAAAAACAGCAGTTACCTTCAAAACCTAGTTATTGCTATACTTGATCTCCACAAAATCTAGGTATTTCTCTTCCACAATTTTTTCAGAAGAAATGATCAAGATATTTATACATACATACTTATACCATGTACTTACACATACATAAAGTTAACCCAACACCACCAAGCAAAGAGATTTTCTGCATGGACAACTTCACTACTGACACAGCTCTTCCTTTTCCCTGAAGAAAATGCTTGCCATAATTGACATATAACACCTGATACACTTAACTCAGAAACTGACATTCCTCCCACTCTAATATATGTTCACATTAATTCCCAAGTTGTTTTCAATTCACTCTTATAAGAGTGATTCCAGATGTTAAGCTTAGTAAGGAAAATACCAAAATAAAAAGATTTTTACCTCCCAGTCTGAGAAATGCTATAGGTAATGTAATAGATGGAAGAAATTGCAGTCTGATGCGCACTTTACCAGTGTGAGCAACACACAGTGAGAAAGCCAGCTTTTCTTCAGCATATTGAGCAGTAGTGATTTGCCAGTGGCACTTCTGGAAAAGAAAGGGGACAAGCAAAGCAGGTCAGAAAAACAAGCCTGACCATAGCAGGTCAGAATGTGTGTCTCTGCTTCTCAAGACAGAATTAACTCACAAAAATCAAATATTATTTATGAAAGGTTTTTAATGAGATTACTTTCATGGGAACTGGATGGTTGCATAATGTATTTGCTTGGAGTAAAAGATTTTCAAAAGGAAGATTTCAAACTAACAGAAAAAGGAACAAAAATTTTAATACGTTTATGGGATTTCTGAGATTATAGAAATGCTGATATGATTTTAGTAGAAGTTACTTAAATCTTTCTGCCCTGTGTCTGTGCTCTTTTCCAAATAATAGAGAATAATCTTTCATGGGCTTGTTATTTACATGACTGCTTACAATGCATCCTTAGGAACTGTGTGTTGCCTTTATTAATAATACAATTCATACTACTTCTGTATATCACACCGAGATAAAATATCATTTTATTATTTAAATTCAAAGAGTTTTAGAATCACGTTTACATTGTTCAGTTTGTTTCACAGACAGTTAGTCCCAAGTCTACTTTCATCTCTAAGTATGTTTCATACAGAGTTGATCTTTTTTTTAACTTCGGGTTGTTTATCTGTTTTATTCAAAAGTTAATTTTGATCCAAATCCCACTAAAATCTGTGAAAAAATTACGAAGTTTTGAGCTGACTTTGTCATAATCTGGATTAAGTGTGCCAAGCATTTAATGGTATTTCTTTATATTTTCTTCTTTTTTTTTTTTTTTTTAAATAGAAAATGTATTTCTTTCAATTTTAAAGTATAAAAGCAGGGAAAGAGAATATTAATTAATTTTCAGTCTTGTTTTTTTCCCTTTATGGTAATATAAAGATGCAACTATATTAAAACAATTCAATATAACTGACACATCTGCTATAAAACTATATATCTTACATTAAAATAACTTGACCTTCAGATGCCTTTTTTCAGGGTCTTCATGAGAAAAGAGGGTATGAGCTTATTGTTGTAGAATTAAGTTTAAGGTTTCTGATTCCTATAGTCTCAAGTGTTAAGAATGTTGAGAAAAGAAAGAAAACAACAACCCCATCTCCTACTTACCTCTAAGTAGTTTTCAAATTTAAATGATTAGCTAGTTAATGGTAGAGTTAATGGTAGCAATATTTTAGAGTATTTTGCTGAATGAGATGCCCCAAAGTTATTTAAGGGATATACAACATCTTCTTTCTCTGAAGACAAGGTCACAAAAGGCTAGAACCAATGAGAAAACAAAATGCCACTGCTCTTTACATTTTCCTTTCTCACAATTTCTAGCCCTTTTCCACATAGTTCTGACACTTAGCTCAAAAAGCTCTATGTTGAAATTACACAGAAAACAATATTTTTGTGTCTGTGTACCTCTCTATATTGTTCCCTTCTGTGTTTTTTTTTTATTGCAGCTTGCTGTTTCTTTCTCACACACAGGGCTTTAGTCCAGTCACTCCTGCACATCTAAGTTTATCACCAGCTCACAGCAAGCCTCTCTTTATAGCAAAGTATAGGAAAACACAGATAACTCTTACTCCAGCTCTGTCTGCATCTTTTTACAGCCAACAGATATTACTGTTTCAGCTATAAAGGATGTAGACAGGGTGATGGGGTTTTTTACACTGAATGAGAGACATGGCATCTATCAACATTGCTAAGGTTAACCTAACTCAAAACAAAGTGTTGAAATGGAAGCTGTAACTGGGAATACAAGCTACAGAGCAGAAACTTAGGGCAACTGCACTGTTAGCTTCGAAAAGCCACTTACATTTCTGAACCTGGGTGGTATGAATTTAGTGGCAGGTGCCCTGAACAATGTCAGATGCCTTTTAAAACAAAATCAACCAAGCATAGAAAAACCCTAGGTGATTTTCCCTGAGATGAGAAACTTAGAACTTCATAGGTCTTTCTCACTACCTACTGCATTGTGCTATGTTTAGTAAATTGTTAAGCAATCCCTAACAAGCTCTACCTTTATTGACATTGCTATGCCACAAGCTATTGATTGCTTGATTTTTTGTCCAAATCCACAAACATTTGTGACACTGAGATCAAGAGGAAAAAGATGTAAGGGATGGCCATAGTTCTGAACACTCCTCTTTCCAGCCCCCTCCTCCAAATCTTACTTGGGAAAAATGACTACATGGATCAAAAATTTTCTGGAGTCCTAGCCACACCATTATTTATCAGCATTTCCATGACAGTCTTAGACTATCTTCCCAAAGTAATGCTGATGTGCTCTGCATACTTCTAATTTATATAGAAAGACAAAATTCTTCATGGAACGGAGTAATATTTTTATTTTTCTTATAAAGTATGATATTTTGGTGTCAAGATCTGCCTTTCATATCACAGACTTACAGAATTATTGAGGCTGAAATAGACCTCTTGTTAAACCACCTTACTCAAGCCATCTAAAGTCCTTGCCATCTAGAATCCCTTGCCCAGGTTTTTATCTCTAGATTTTTTTTAATATCTCCACTGATAGAAACACCACAACATCTCTGGGCAACCTGTGCCAGTGCTCTGTCACACTCACATTAAAAAAAAATGTTTCCTGATGCTAAGGTGGAACCTCCTGAGTTTCAGATTGTGCCCGTTTTCTCTGGTTCCTGTTACTGGGCACTACTGAGAAGAGGCTGGCTCCATCCTCTTTGCACCCATCTTTCTTGTATTCATATGTATTGATGAGCTATCCCTGAGGTGATCTAGGCTGAACAGTGCCATCTCTTTCAGCTTTTCCTCATAGGAGAAATGCTTCAGTCCCTTAAACATCTTGGTGGCCTTTTGCTAGACTCTCTACAGTAGGTCCACATCTCTTAAGGTCCACAGACCTTAAAATATGTACTAGTTCACATCTTAAAGTTCTCAAATGGAAGCGAGCACTCTAAAATTTTCAATGAGGTTCCTTGACAGGGGATCAGGCTTTCAAAGTTAGCGTGAGGCACAGCATTTGACAGCATGGATTACAATCCCAAACTTCCCTCTATATTTTCAATTCCATACCAGAAAATGGAATATATGTTCTCTATCTTCAGCTACCACAATCATTCCTAAACACTTTGAGTTTCTTTGTTTGTAAATGCACTGAAAGGGGCAGATTTGGCAGGAAAAATATTTGAACTGTTTTAATGCCTTTCCTCAGATGAAATGGGATTTATTTTATTGGGTTTTTTTCTTCCACCGACTTTAAGACAGGCAAGAATGACCTGCTCAGGCTTTAAAAGCTAACATCTGTATGCTTAACCAAGGCAAAATAAATGCAGATATTATCATCTAATATTGGACAGCTCTCCTGAGAGATAGAACTTTGGGTTCTCTGTCTTCAGCCAAGTATGGTTTTGCTGCATGATACACTTCAGAAGCTTCTTTCCAGCTGAGCACGCTCGTTTGCTCCCAGACATAAACCATCCTGCTTTGCCCTTCAGTGAGGGCCTATTTGACTCTCTTTGCATTAGCCAAGACATCACAAAGGAATAATCATGCTTCCCAGACATTTACCACAAAAGAAAAATAACATGACCAAATAAAAGGCAAACTTTACAAAGTTGTGAATACAATGCTTTATTTTGTATTTCAGAGGGCTGTAGTTTTTTAATTGATATCCAAAATGAAGTCTTCCTAATAAAAATTTTGTAGCAAAAAGTTGTACTATACTTTTAAGTTATTAACATTATATTACTTCTTCAAAATATACTACAGAACACTTAAAAGTTATTATGACTAATTGTAAAGCAATAAAACAAAAATGTACTTGCCAAATAAATGAGCAGTGTAAGGCAATGAATTTTCCTTATTTAATAGTTCCCAGAATTCCATACCTGATAACAGAATAACCAGCCTTTATTTTTAGTAAAACCAGTATTATTAACAAAGATCTAATGTAACAGGTTTTCAAAGGTTCTAAGAAATGCATCTGACACAATGCTTCAGAGGCTGCAGTCTCCTTGAACTCAATGCAACTGGTCAAATTTGTAGAATCATCAAAAAATTTAGATTGGAAAAGACCCCTAAGATCATCAAATCTAACCATTAACCCAGCACTGCCAAGTCCACCACTAAATGCTGACCATTTGACCTTGGATTATGGGGGCTTCATTCAGCTCCCCATCCCTGTGTTCTGGCTCAGGTGGCTGGGTACCTGGAGAGCAGCTGGTATTACTATTAAAGACTGAGGCAAAGAAGGCATTAAGTACCTCACACTTTTCCTTATCCTTTGTCATTTTGTTTCCCACAGAATGCAATAAAGGATACAGATTTTCCTTAGATTTTTTTTTTTTGCTGATGTATATATAGAAGCATTTTTTTTGTCTTTCATGGCAGTAGCCAGTTTAATTTCTAGTTGGGTTTTGTCCCTTCTAATTATCTTCCTGAATAACTTCTATTATTATTATCTTCCTGCATAACTTCTATGTCCATCCTTGTGGACATTATTTTTTCCCCTGCATTCAAGCCAAAGCTCTCTATTCAGCCAGGCTGGTCTTCTATCTTGCCAGCTTTTCTTTTAGCACATGGGGATGGCCTCTAAGATTTTCTTCTTGAAAAATCTCCAACCATTCCTTTGCCCTTCAGGACTGTATCCCAAGGCCAAAAAACCAAACAGGCCAAAGTCTGCCCTCCAGAAGTCCAAGACAGTGGTTTTGCTGACCCCCTTCCTCACTCCTCTGAGAAAGGAAAGCTCTATCATTTTGTTGTCACTGTGCCCAAGACGGCCTCCAACAACCATATCACTCCCCAGTCTTTCTCTGTTCACAAATGCAGGTCCAGTGGGACATTTCACAGCACTCTGCAGGTCCAGTGGGACATTTCACAGCACTCTGCAGCTATGTCAGGAATTTACCTTCCACACACACTAGGAAATTCCTAGACTGTTTCCTCTCTGATGTATTGCATTTCCAGCAGACATCTGCGAAACCAAATTTTCCCACAAGAACGCCATCTAGCTATCATGAGACTTCTACCAGCTGCTTATTGTAGCAATGAGACACGGACCCTCTTGGTTCTTGTTCTGAAGAGAATCAACTTTATTGCCATAATGCAAGGCCTTCTATATTGTACTATGATGCCAAACTTTTATACTGTGTTAAAAATACTCTGTCTAAAATTATATTTGTTAGCATTTTTGCAAACTAAAACAAACATTCATTGGCTGCCTGCCACTGCAGGTGTTGCCGTTCACGTGTACTTCTAACCAATCAGCTTTCTGATCACACAGAGTTCACACGTAGGTTATGTAACTTGCTTTCTAGGTTATATAACTTATTTTTTACTATCCTGTTAGTGAACCTTTCTCAGAGTGCTTCTTGGTGAGGCAAAGTGACAGAAATGGACAGAAGTGATCAGAGGCCTATAAGGCCCTTATTCTATAAGATTTTTCTTATCTGCTACAGCTTATAGCATATTTCATCTGCCTCTTCATCCTGGTTGGGTCTATAACAGACTCCCACCATGACATCTGCCTTGTTGATCTTCCCCTCTATCCTTACCCACACCCAGTCCAATAAGTTCTAGACAATCAAGGCACTCTAACACAGAGGGTTACCCCACTGTCTCTCCTTCCCTGCTGATCCCTTCTGATGAGTTTATAGACATTACAGCATTCCAGTTGTGCAAGTCATCCCACCATGTCTTTGTGGCAGCTACTGTATCATCATTTTACAGCTACACAATGGCTTCTAACTTCTCCTCATTGTTGCCCATGTTGTATGCAAAAGGGTAGATGTGCTTCAGTTGGGCTACTGATCTTCTGGGGGCAAGAAGCCCTAATTCTTATATGATCACTCCCAGGTGCATCCATGGTTTCTAACACATCAATAATCATTGCATCTTTAATGCTGTATGAATCTCCACTTCCTACACCTACTGAGGTGGCAGACTGAAAGACCTCACACACCATTCTTCAACCATTGTCATGTGGTCACCAGACTTATCTAGTGAACCTGACTTTTAAATTTTTCCCCTTCAAACCTAGTTTAAAGCTCTTTCAGTGAGCCCTGTTAACACCCACCAGAAGATCCTTTTGCCCCTTTGAGGCAGATGTACTGCAGAAGAATTTGACAGCAAATATTTTCAACAAGACTTTTCAAATATGTAGCAGAAATCATGAAAAAAATTCCTGGGTCAAGGGCAGTTGTCATATGTATCCTGAAGCAGTGCATTGTCTATGCTATTTTCTATTTAGGGCTATGACAGTTTGTTCACACCCACTTTTAGGAAGGTTAGGACCACACTTCTGTGTTATTACGAATGTGATTTTTTCCTGTATTTAAAACAAAAATACTATGCTGAGACTAGTAGAAAAGCAGAAGAAAGACAGAAAATAAACATGGAGAAGGTAAAGTTTTATGTTGGTATTCACGTATAATTGCACTCTACATAGCAATAAAAGTGTATAAATGGTTTCTCCCCTTCTAAACTTTTCACAAGAAAATTCTTCAATTCCTGTTGATACTGCATATAATGCAAAACAAACCTAAACCAAAATAACATGAAGTTAGTTTTCAGTTTGAATGAGGAAATTTCCTCTGATGGGTCCTAAAAACTTTGCAGAGACAATGGAGATATCTGCATAAAATAGCCAGCCCATCATAGTCACAAAAACTCCAGATTTAAATATTTCTGATACAGTAAAGGGAAACATAATTGACATATAAATAGCAAATACATTTCTGACACATACAACTCCATAAACTTAACTTTAGTTGTAAATATGACATACAAAAAATCTCCTAAACGTATCTGTAAAGGATTGGCAAAACAGTCACCACAAGGGAATAACAATGGAGCTTTTTCATCAGTTTTGAATTTAGAATTAATGATTCTCCATATTATGAAAACATTTCAAAATTAGTGTCTGTTTTATGAAAAATAGAATTAACATTTCTCTATTTTCCACTGATGCTTGCAAAGCACTGAAGACATGTCCTTCAAAGGTCACTCTTTTCTCTGTTTATGCTGTGAAAAATGCTAAGGGACTGCCTACACACACAACAACTATCAAACATAAAACTGAGTTGCTCTGTCCTTTAACCTGTTACCAATTCAGACACAAAATTATTTTGTCTTTTTGGGTTATACTTAATTCATGGAACAAATAATGGCATTTGACAACTCCAAGTGAGACACTGGAGCACAAGGAAAGAAGAAAGTGAGGTAAGAGGGTGGGGAGAAGACGGAAGGAAGGAAGGAAGGAAGGAAGGAAGGAAGGAAGGAAGCAAGGAAGGAAGGAAGGAAGGAAGGAAGGAAGGCTGG
>VZTH01007348.1:5654-25066 GCA_013397815.1 Aleadryas rufinucha | reverse complement strand
AAGGAAGGAAGAAAGGAAGGAAGGAAGCAAGAGAGGAAGGAAGGAAGGAAGAAAGGAAGGAAGGAAGGAAGGAAGGAAGGAAGGAAGGATGGATCTGGCTTCTAGTATCTAAACTGAAAACTCAGGAGGTTGAGATAAGGTGTCATTATGAGTTTTGCTGGGAGAATATTTCATCAAATAGGTAAAAAAAAAAATCTGCATAATCCACTCTCCCAGTATGTGCAATCCCTGGACCAGGACTTTGTAGCACACTCCTTTCCACAGTTTAGAATTAGCTGGAATGAATATTCTTCATCTTCAGTCTTTGAACTCAAATTTTTAAGATTGATGACTTTTTTCTTTATCCATTAAAGAAATATGATCAGAAAATAACCCAACAATAAAAACCTACCAAAACACCCAACCAAAACCAAGCCCAAACAAAACCAACGAGCCAAAGAAAAAAATCCACAAAACAAAACAAAACAAAAGCACAATACCAAAATCAAAACCAAACCAAATCCATATTTTGCGTAACATATGCCATGATACTTTTGAACTGCAGTCCTGACAGACCAGAGCTGAAACTCCCTATTTCCATAAACACATTCAATTTTCAAATCTTGAGTTCTACAAATATTTCAGAAGATAGCCTTCTATCCAGGTTGATTTTGACTCTTCTGATGTTCTTAAAATTCTACATTTATTCTTATATTTAACAACTGTACTGTATTTTATGACAAGAGCTGGTCCAGATGAGTCAGCAATATGGTACTCCACCCTGAAGAAGTCTTTGGAAAGCTTTAGTTCAAACAAACATATTGGTTACTTTTGATACGAAATGGACCTACCCAAACTACATTCCAAAATACAGACGATTTTGCAGGGATTCAATCTCTTAGAAAAGGGAAGCATATAGGCATTCAGCCTATACTCTGTTGGCTCAATATTGAGGATTTTCCAGCAAGAGGAATTGAGCATGAAGAAAAATGTGCATATTCTCCTGCAGTACCCAACACAGACTATTGGGTTTTGAAAACATAAAAGGAAATAGTGTTAAACTGCTGTTAAAAAGTTGTTCACAATTTCTTCTTGTATGAATCCATCTGTACAGCTTATCTTTCTATTTTTTTGCAATGTGACCTATGACAGAGATCACACTATTACTTGACCTGTCACCAGATTGCATAATGTATGCAAAGCCTTGTCAGTAATTTGCCTAGGATATTTGAGATATGCCAAAGTTTAAAACATAAAAAAGCACCATATAAAATCAGAAAAAAATGCAACTGTGGTGAATCTCCTATATTTAAATTAAACTGTGTACAGTAAATTAAAATATATATATTTTTAGCTAATTATTAATGCAGAGCAATGACTGGAAGATGTAATAATAACTTTTTCTCAAAATTAGCTTTCTAAACACTGATTATTGTAGAGATGACGGATTACATGGGGTTTGTAAACTGAGCACAGTAATACTGTTATTTATTTATGTTGAGAATTGCCACACAAAAGAGACAGCGACATTAACACATGGTAGGACGTTGCATAATGCTGGTGTAAGTGAATGATTTTCCTACATTTTATTATACTGTCCTTGAATGAGCCCAGAGGAGGGCAGGAAAGCTGGTGAAAGGGCTGGAAGGCATATCTTATGAGGATGAGGAACAGAATGGCAGGGTACTGCCACCGAGGTTGCTGACTGCAAAGTACCAGTTACTCCCACTTATTGGAATCATGCTGCTCCTCTAGATCCTCAGATAAGCAATTGCTAAATTGTGCATAAACTTTCTTACTTAGTTAAAACTTAATGTGAAAACACCTATGCAGATAACTAGTATGTACTTTTGATTAGTTCTTGGCAGAAACACACTACAGGCACAGAGGCTCTGTCACAACCCCTAAAATTGTATCCTTTCCCCACCAACCCCACCCTCCTTTTGCCTAACTTCATTTATAGCTTCATAACTGTATAAAAATGCTGCCTATATTTAAAGCAAGTTTTGTATTCCTCCCTCACAAGCTTATAGAAATATTTTACTCTCCTCATATGATGCCTGGCAGGAAAGCACTGCTTAACAGTTTCTGGGTTGGTTTGAAGCAGAAGTGTTAGCCTTATGTATTCACAGTATTTCAATGAGGCTGTGCTGTAGGAGGCAACTTTTCTTCTACTACACACCACAGGAAGAACTACTTGCACAGGTTCAACAAGAAGAATATTAGTGGTCATTTTTTCAAGGCCAGGAACGGAACATTGTAAATGTTCCATATCTTGTCATAAAAAATCTAAACCTGCTGCTTCAAATATAATAAAAACTATGAACAAAGTAAAATCAATTCTTTTCGACAAAGTCAGATTTCTGAAGATAAAGAAAAGTAATTTTACTGAAATTTCTGTAGATGTTAATATTCAAACTTCAGCTGCTCACAAACTTCAACTTTTGAGTTGATTCGCTAATCAACCTCATGCACTTTGGCAAGACAGAAACAGTCGGAATATTCTATCTTCTTTTCTATTTGTATTTAGTACTTAATGAAAAAAAAAGTCTACTTCTGTATTATGTTTGGCATTGTATAGTATTAACATGGTAATCCCCAGTGCAATTTTCCCTTATTTGTTGTTCCAAGATATTTTGTTTGTCGCACATTAATAAAGCAGATTATCTGGTTACCTGAGGATTTGACAACTAAATTCTCAGTGTACAGAATTGCTTAACAAGCTTGCCTACCCACCTGTTATATATATTAATCCCAGGTGACATAACACAAGAGCAGTAGCTATGCCTAATGTCATCTTTGTATTATTTCCAAAACACATTGCTGGTACTTAAAGGCTTTGAAACTCATTGAAGGCTTGTTTTAGCTTTTTGTGGGCCTTTTAAAATGTTATTGTTATTTTTTGCCTTTTCCTGTTATTGAAATTAATGACAAATATATTAACTGAGTATTCTTCAACTTGTTCGGAAAATTGTAGAAATTATTCTGCTGTTCATCCTCATATATATGACATAACAAATTCCAATCAAATCTGTCACTGTCTTGAACCTTTTGAGTTCTGTGTTGTGCACTAAAAAGCACTGTCTTTCTTTAACTTCAGCCAGCAACTAAACCCAGCTCAGCCAGTCAGTCACTTCCCACTCATGGGAAGGGGGAGAGAATCAGAAGACTAACAGTGAAAACTCCTGAAATAAAAATGGTTTAACAGGTAAAGCCAAAGCCATGCACACAAGGAGAGTAGGAAAAGGAATTCATTCACTGCTTCCCATCAGCAGGGAAGCATTCAGGCCTCTCCAGGAAAGCCGGGGTTCATCACGTGTGGCAGTTACTTTAAAAGACAAATCGCTCTGAATCTTCACTCAGTTTTTTATTGATGAAGATGATGCCATATAGTATGGAATATCTCTCTGGTCAGTTGGGGTCAGCAGTCCCAGTTGTGTCCCCTCCCAGCATCTTGTGCACCCCCGGCCTCCTCGTCGGTGGGGTGAGCAGCAGAAAAAACCTTGAGGCTGTGTAAAAACTCAGCAATGGATAAAGTATCCCTGTGCTGTTAACACAATTTCCAGAACTAATACAAAGTAACACTATAGTAACTGACGTGAAGGATATTAACTCTATCCTAAAACTAGCACGTAAAGACAAAAGTCAAAAAAACAGTCACAACAAAGGAAATTCAAACTACACATTAGGAAGCTGAATGCTTAACTGCAATGACAACTATTCAGCAGGACAGAGAAAGTATGGAAACTCCATCCTTGGAGATTTTTAAAACTTGACTAGAGAAGTTGTGAACACTCTTATTTAAGGTTTTAAACTATCCTTCCTTCAAGTGGGAGCTTGGTTGTAAACAATCACCAGATGTTCCGTCCAACCTTTTTTTTTTCTTCCTATGATTCTGTGATCTCTCTCCACACATAATACTTGAAATTACAAGCCTTTAAAATGTGGGGGATTCATATCCAGGAGCCAGTATTTTCCTTGTCTGAAAAATATCTGTGTCATGCTGGACTAAGTTCAAAGTTAGCAGTTATCTTCCTCTAAGAATGTAAATTAATTGGCACCAATCAAGTCAGTTGGTGAGATTAACCAAAATACTCTTCTACTTCTATGTGGCAGACTGTGTGTTACCCATAATTATACTGGATCTGGCTGAGCTGGAGCTCATTTTTCCACAGCAGCCCTGCGCTCTGTGCTTTGCATTGGTAGCTGGAAAGGTGTTGGTAACACTCCAGTGTTTTGGCTGCTGCTGAGAAGTGCTGACACAGCACTGGCGCTGTTTCCCCAATGTTCTGCACCCCACCAGTAGAATGGGGGTGGGCAAAACCCTGTGAGGGGACACAACTAGCACAACTGACCGAAAGTGAGAAAAGGGGTATTCCATAGAATATGATGTCAGCTCAGACATAAAAGGTAAGAAAAGGAGCAGGAAGGGGGATGCATTTATTATTTATGATATTTGCCTTCCTGAGTAGCCATTATGAATGCTGAAGCCCTTTTTCCCAGGAAGTAGCCAGACATTGCTTGCTGATGGGAAGTAGAGAATAAAATCTCTTTTTATTCACTTTGCTTCACACACACAACCTTTTGCTTTTTCTTCAGTAAACTGCCTTCTCTCAACCTACGAGTTGCTTTCCATCTTATTTTCTTTCCCCTGTCCAACTGAGAAGGGGGAATGATAGAGTGGTGGACATCTGGTGTTCAGCCAAGGCCAATCCTCTACAATAATATCTCTTCTACTGCTCAGCACAATCAATCTGTAGACATACACACAGAGAGTTGTGTCCTGATAAAAGCATGAATTAGGAGATATTAATTCCCAACTCTACAGTAAATGAAACTGTACTTATCAAATGAAATTTTGAATTTGGTTCAACTACAGAGAAAGTTTTTTCACAAATTGCTTCACAGACATATGCTCGGAATCCTCTCTCTTTTCAATCACAATAATACTATAACCCCTAGCATTTTCTCACAAAATGTGACTTGATATTTAATCTATGTACTTCATTGTCTCCAGTTCAATTAAGTCCTTCCTAGTGTCTACCCCAAACAACCCAGAAAAGAGGCCAGGTTAACACCTTTTTTGGATGTAATTCATGCTTTAACCTCGGTCTTAACATTTACTGCTCTCTCTCTCTCTTTCCCCCCAAACTGTACTCAAGCTATGTCCATAAACCAAAAACCAATTAAGAGACTCTGCTCATTACCTAAATCTCAGTTTTTTAGTCCTTTAATTAAGTCCTAGGCAGTTGTGGCTGTTAAATACATGTGTTTCTTTGGAGAAAGAAACATTTTACTAACGACTGCAAGATGACTGTTAAGCAATGTATTAATAACTAATTATGAGTATAAATAATTGTGCTGAATTTATATTTTAAAATTATTTTGAAAGAAGAGAAATTGAGTAGATTGTCCAGCGCCGCATTTTTTAATGAATTTTTATGCATTTGAGTGAAATATTTTTCAGAAGATGTGATTTTTTTAGATTTTGGTCTGCAGATATATGTTGTGCTTTATACAAGAGTGTATAGTTTGAAATGCAGTCGTGTGACTGATATATTTCTAAAAACATCAGCTCTGAGGAAGGAAATATCCAACATACTTCATTGTGGGAAAACACAGATTGTGCTTTATACAAGAGTGTATAGTTTGAAATGCAGTCGTGTGACTGATATATTTCTAAAAACATCAGCTCTGAGGCAGGAAATATCCAACATACTTCATTGTGGGAAAACACTGATTAATTAATCAAACTTTATTTTACATAAAACTAAATGTCATCTATCAAGTATGTTTATGCCATGAACAAATCTGACATGAACAAATCTCCTGCCTGTGGTGAGGTTTATAATAGAAATGTTTGTCTTTGGAACAACTTGTCTTCCACTCCAGTTCTGAGCTGTGCTGTAGGGTGGAATGTGACAAAAGAGTAGTAGGCAACAGAGCAAGTATGGGTGGAATGGTCTAGTTCAGATAAATACAAGAGCAATGAAAACAAAGGCCACCTGAAAAGAGTGCAGAAAGGTTATATTTTTTGGTTACCACATGACACCTGGAGAATACAAGTAGGTGAAAACATTTCAAATTATTTTAGACAAAGTGAACAATTTGGAAAAGAAAAACAATAAGGAAATAAATCTCCAAAATATGCAAGTCAGAAATCAGGTTTTTATTTTTAACACAACACCTAAAAAAAGATAAATTAAAATGAAAATATATTAATATTTTCTTATGGGGAGCTTGGAATGATGAAAAATACTGTCTGTGTTGGTGGTGATGTGATAAAACCCTGCATAATTTTGAAGAACAGAATATTAAAACAGATAAAAATAATTTTAGGAAATTAAATTTCTTTCTGGGACAAATGCATAATTTGTTGCTTGACATAAGATCAAGATCAGAATTCATGCTGTACCAGAAAATATACCCAGATTTCAGGAAATTACTTCCCTTCCCTTGTCATTGGTGGTCCTCTGTGTATACAAGACAAGTAAGTGGGGGAATATGGGACTACAGTGAGACAGTTTTGATTACTCAAGTAGCAGAAAAAGCCAACTGAAGCAAGAGAAACAAATGTTTCTGGAATAATTTCCATGAAACTTGACAACGACAGAGTACTCCAAGGGGAATTTTTTTAGTCATTGTCTCGCATTGTGTAAAAAGCATTAACTCTATTAAAAATTGACTTTGTAACTGTTGAACAGCTTATACATTTATATCATCATGAGTAACTGTTAAATAATAGACATGCCACCTTATTATGTAAAAAGGAGAGTTTCTAAGCAGAGAGTAAGGCACCCTTAATTTGCATCTAACTAGAAAACAAGACTGGAGAGAAAAATAGAAAACTGTTAAGAGCAGTTAGCGTCATTGACCATGAGGAACTTCATTTAAGTCTAGTAAGGAATGGAAGGGTTCACTGAGTTCAGTCTTAAAGCAGTTCAGGATTCATATGCATTTGAATATCAGTGGACAACAGTACAGAAGCTTAAAAAGCCTTGCCAGGACCACAAACTTTTTAAAATTTACTCCTGTTTTAAGGTTTCTGAGAGTTATGTATTTGTATGAATGATATTTAACTACCCTGTTTTCCAGAAAGTAAATGTGTGGCAATTTGCAATATTGTTCTAATTTTCTCAAGAATCCACCACAGCTCCCAAGAAGGCATGCAAAATAATGTTAAAAAAAAGAAGGTCAGGCTTTGTAAGTTTTCCTTGAAATTAATTGAGACTTCAATACTGAAAATTAGACATCTAGAGGCTCATCGGTAACTCTTCTCTATGGGAAGGTTTGATTTGATCCTCTCTGATATAAGAACCTCTACATGCCAGTTACTTTGGTTAAAGAAGCATTCTAGAATCAAGATTTCAATGAGCTGCAATAAAAAGTTATGTCAAATCAACAATGGGCACAAAATTGTAATGATTCTAAATCATGTAAGGACATAAAAGTATATATATACATATATTTGTTGTTGCTCCAAAACAAGGAAAAATTGTCAATTTTTCCCCCAAAATTATTAATTAAAGTTTAAGGGACATAATTTTTATATTTTGGGTGTTTTTGCACTTTTTTAAAACTGCAAATTATTACATTTTCAGATTTTCTCAGGATAGTTGGTCCTAAACTTTCCACTCATAGGTACTTTCCATATAGTAAGGAGGAGATAAGAAGCATTTACAAGTAAAGATTTGTGAATGCATAACTTGAGGAACTGTATTCTCAAAAACAGTTTAAAATTTTTAAAAGGAAATTTTAAGCTTGAAAAGCTATCAATATGAAAAGGGGTTTTTGTTATGCACATGATATCTCAATGATATACTAAATTTATTTATTGTTTAAATAATTCATCCCTTCTTTATTTATCTAGAAAGCATTGAAAGTGTCATGAAAACTCTTCTTTGCCTTTAATCAGATCAGAGGAAACTCCAAATGAAACAAGCCAAACAAAAAGACATTGAGTCATCTAATGTTTATAAAAAGCAAATAAGAAGAATAAAATAAACTATTGTAAAGTTTACTAAAGATAAGAATACGGTTTCTGCCAAAAGGAGTGATAGGTGTTAGAAAGAGAATAAGTAAAAAGCAAGAAAGAAAGTGAGAAAAATTTTAAATTACATATTGGTAAGATACTGAAATTCAAGAAACAAAACATAAGAAGAATTCTACTAATCCTGCAGGTTTCAAAAGGCAAAATGCATTATCTCTACTTCTCTTGGAGTCATTGATAGAAGGTGAAAAATTTACCCTTTGAACAAATGTAGAGCTCCTGTTACATGGGGGATTTTATTCTTATAAAACATTTCAGAGACATGCTAGATTTAGCAAAACCTGGCCACTTCAGTATGTACCACAAGGGGGCTGAATATGTCAGGTTTAGAAACTGCCCCTGCTAAATAAAGCTCCCTACTGCAGCAGGAGCCTAGCAGACATTTTATTGCTGGCAGCACTGAACAGCAGCAACGAAGATTAAGACAAAAATACAAAATATCAAGCTGAATGGACTCCTCTTCAGAATGGAGAAACAGAGATTTAAAAAACCCGGAATTCTTAACCACCTTTAAATTATCAATGTGCTTGTGATGAGATCTGAGCATGGGGCTCAGTCATGGTTACCCCATGACTGACAGACATGAACAGTTAGAGGTGTCTGTTAGAACTCTTCATCTTGATTAAATATCACACATTTCCTACAGGGAAATGTAAAAGGGAAACTGCAAATGAACTGAGATAAAATTTGTAATTGGAATCTGGAATTTGAAATCTGTCAAATGCATTGTATCAGTCTTAGAATCATAAAATCATACAATATCCTGAGTTGGAAGAGACCCACAAGGATCTTTTAAGTCCAACTCCTGGCCTTGCTCAGGACACCCACATGCCTGGGAGCATTGTCCAAATACTTCTTGAACTCTGCCAGGCTTGATGGGTGTGGCCACTTTCCTGAGGAGCCTGTTCCAGTGCCCAATCCCTCTCTGGGTGAAGACCCTTTCCCTGATACCCAACCTAAACCTCCCCTGACACAACCTCAGGCCATTCCCTCAAGTCCTTTGGTCATTACAACGAAGAGAACAGTACCTGCCCCTCTCCTTCCCTTCATGACGAAGTTGTAGACTGCAGTGATGTCTCCTCTCACTCTCTTCTCCAGGTTTGCCATCAACCAGGACCCCCAGGTCCATTTGTGCAGGGCTGTTCTCCAGCCTCTCATTCCCCAGTCTGTCCATACATCCAGGGTTGCCCCATCTTTGCTGCTGTCTCCTCTGAGATTGGATTAATTATCCAATGAAGAACAGAATTTTAGTGGACACCTCACCACTCCTGCTTCCAGATGTTAGAATATATATTTTCTTTTCTTGGAATTATGATGTTGATTTAAGTGTGAGTCTGGTGTTTCAGAAACTTCTCTGACAGTTAAAAATTACTCAATAAGGCATTAAGTTCAGGAGTCTGGATGGCTGTCACATATCCAACATGGCTGACTTTCAGGTATAATGACTCTCCCAACCTTCCTCTCTGCTTTCCCCAAATCTTTAACAACTGAAGCTATTGATGATTCAATTCAGGCTTGTAATCAATGAAACAAGATTTTAAAATAGCCACAAGGAAAACTCAATTACTTGAAAACTTGAAAACCAATATTGGATGTAGAAGAAATTAGTACCATTTTTAAACAATTTTAAGAATTGTTTAGCAAAGTATTGCTGTAGGAAAAAATATCTTATGAGGATTTTGGTTTCTTTTAAAATTAGCTTATAATTATATTATAAACAAGTCCTGTCCACATTTCTGAAAAATAGAATACATGGCATTGTGTAATGCCGCAAAGGGAATAAGTTCATGTCTTTCATGGTGTTCAAAACCTAAGAGTACAAAGACAGGTTATCTTAACTTTTTTACTTGCAACCATGTAGGAGAAATTGAGTATTCGGCGTTCTAATTTTTCCACTGAATGAGTCTTATTCAGTGTCACTTATAATGGTCCCAAAGACTGTTTTAAAACCACGGTTTGTGTCTGTTGCATGTGTTGGTGTTGGACAAATTCCACCTTCAATTATTCACTTAAAAATGCAACTTTTCAACTTATAGAAATCTTCATAAGAGCTTTGCATGAAGAGTTTTTCTGGAGTATGTTTAAGCTCATAGATATGCTACTTATAGTATGCAGAAGAACTGAAACAGAAGAAAACCTTGAAATATATTTGCTTTCCTGGCTTCAAATTTTAATGCTCTTTGTGATGGCCCACCACTTTAGATTGTGTGCTTCAGAAACAAACCAACAAATAAACCAATCAAAAAAACGGCTAAATATTGGTGTCTTCAAAGTTTCTTCTCCTATTTTCTCATGTAGACAGACCTTTCAAATTGAAATATCTGCTTATTATTATTGATTCAATGGCATTAGGGTAAGAGATTCCATGAATTAAGTGGATAGAGAAATTTTAAGTCTTCTACTATTTCTTTTGTCAGAAGAATAACTAAAATGAAAAAAAAAATTTTGAAGTAGTAGCATGGTGGAATTGAAAGTTTTCACAGAGAGATAAAAATAGTACAAAATTAACTCATAAATATTTGATCCATCAAAACAATAGAATATCATCACTATTTTTCAGTGGGTAAGCTTCATTTGTAAAGGTATTTAAAAAAAGTATTTTAAAGGGAACAAGGTTGAAAATAATTTGGAATCTGGAAGTCTGTTAAGGTCTGACCCAAAACACTTTTAAATCAGTTTTACTGTTTAGGATGGGTTTTGAATCAGTCCTCTGGGTTCATACAGATAGCAATATTGAGATACATGGAATATACTGCAAAACATGTTGGAAAAATTGAGAAATCAAAATTTTAGAAAGATCTGTTGTTCATCTATAACCCATTAATTATTTTCTGCACTTCATAATCTTTACTGTATCTCAGATTAGGTTAAAGTCCTGAAATAGTATTTTAAAGCCTTTATACTTGTCCAGGGACTAAAGGATTATCTCAGGGTGGAATCTCATTTTCAAACAGGTAGGAAGGAAAGGTAGGAAGGTAGGATGTTTTTCCTTTTTCAGAAGGAAAAACATCCAGAATGGCAATTCTGCTTCTTGGTTTGTACGCGAAAATTAGTCCAATTAGTCCAAAGGGCAAAATTGTCCCCAAGCAGAAAAAATTTTATTATCTCAGAGCCCATTACATTAAAGAATTAATAAAATCTCTTTTTCCATGGACTGTAATTTGTACATACATGAATGTTCTTAGAAATTTCCATATCTGTCCTGACGTACCTATTTCCACAAAGTAGGTCACCATTTATGGAGAAAGTCACTAAGCAGACTTTATTTTTAGAGAAAGTTTACAATTTGAGTGCAGTGAAGTCTTTAAAAATGAATAAACCACAGAAACATATGCAGTCTTCGGTCACCAGAGCTACCTTTATGTCCCCAGAAGCCCTCTATAACAATTTCTATCGAATATAGTGACACTTCAGATTAATTGCCAGATTCTCCCTGGCTGAATTCAGCCAATAAGCCACTCATGACTAAAGCAGATGTTTCTGCATTTTAGGCAAACTGCAGCAGGTTTGTATTCTCATTGCTCCCTTACCTCCATCACCGGTGACAAAGGCTTTTACCAGAGACATCACAGGAATTTTACTCACAAGAAACAACATGCTGGCCCACCAGAGGTGCTGCAGTGTAGCCTATGTTTCCATCAACTAGCACACACGGGAATCTAAGGGGTGGAATATTAAAAAAAAATATGGATTAGCTTCATCAATATACCTATATTGATAATTGTATTTACAGGGCAGAGGGGGTAGCACATTCCTTGAGAAGTTCCCTAGGAAAAAGGTACTTGAGCTCGTTTCACTATGACTTTCATAAAGCTAGTGAGGGTAAAAAGTAGCTGTCTGAAATAAATTGTTTTTCTCTGTCCTGAAAAAAGCTAAGCAGAGGCAGAGTGGACAGTGTCAGGTATTAGCACAGCTGTAAGACAAAATAAGGACCAAAGCAGTACAGCAAGCCTTCCCCTGGATTGTTTTACAGTCCTCAGGTATCCTGAGGAAGACTCCTGTAGGGAAAGGATCAGACAGCTTTCTTGTAGCTGCTGCAGCTCATAGTACCATACCCCAGCTGGGGAGTCAGGGCTTCCAGGAGCAGGGCCCCGTGCCTGCAGCTGAGTCTGTGTGCACAACCTCCGCCGTCCTTTCATCTCCCCTCTGAGTGCTCCCACTCTCCTAACTCCCACACATGCTTCTGTGGTGTCCTTTTATCCTTCAGTTCCTGCTTTTCTTAGAGAGACAGAGAAATACGACTGACAGTCTGCTTTTACTACATCTCAGTTGCTATTTCAATATACTTAATCATCTGAATTAAATTGGATTAAAAAGAACTGTGGAATTCTGTAGAGTATGAATAGGCTGAGAAGAACTGTATGGGAATGGCACATTTTTTACTGAATATGTCACTTTTTCAGTGACATTCCATTTCCAATTCAACATAATTTTTCTTCCTTCTTCATTCCCTCCCTGCACCAAAAAAAAAATTCCACCATTTTTGCAGGAGGTCTTGGAAAAATCTCTTATTTGGGAAATATTTGTCCATCTGCAGGGTGTGTGGGGGTTTTGTGTAGTTTTAATTAACGCCATTTCTTGTGGAACATGTGATGCTAATCCATTCTCCTGAATTTCTTCTTTTTTTTTTTTTTTGTTAATATTGAGACCATATCTTAGTCCCAAACCTTTTGTGGGGAGAGGTAAGATATAATTGAGTTACAGGCTGTGGAATATGCCTGCAGAATGCCATGGCAGCAGAGAGAGGCTTGTCTCCACCTGACCGTGGCGGGAGGAGATGCCGGGCGGCAGAGCCCTGCAGAGAGGAGCCTGGCGGAAGCTGCCGGTCGAGTGGGCAGTGCATGACCACCTCCATTTAAGGACATTAAGAAAGTGTGCTGCTGACATGGCAATGTGTGATAGGTCGCTTACAGAAAAATTCCATATAAGGAAATATTGTGTCTTGAAGGAGTGTATAAAACCAGCTCGTTTCTTTGAATAAACGTCTCAGATTCCCTGCCGGCCTGAGTCCGTGCCTTAGGTGTTATGTCAACATTTCATATGATTTCTTCTCCACTTTCAGACTCCATTTCAGAAAACTTACAGCTTTCTAAATTCCTTGTCACGTTCCTTCCTTCTGTATGACAGAAGACTTAAGGCTTTGTCTTTTCTGTTGGGTGTCTTTGGCATCCCTGCTGCCTATGGATCAATGCCTCATGGCCTCATGGTCATTGGAGTAATGTGCCCTTACTTTCTGTCCTTCTTGCCTGGAACAACACAGATGTGATATGAGGATGCAGAGACCAGCACCACCTCCACTTTCTTGGTTGGAGGACAGATGACTGAGTGTTATGTGGAAAGGCAAAAATGAACTGCATCTCTGAAATTTGCAACATATTCAAAAGATTTGTGAGGGGAATCTATTTAGTTTTGCTACGGTCATGGCCAGGAAAGTCCTAGGTGTTTCGAGAAATACTAGACTTCTTAAAATTCAACTTTCAAATTTTAAAAAGTCTCTTTCATTATATACTGTGATATCATTTAAAGTTGAAGTAGAAAAATAGTAACAATTAAAAAAAACCCCTTAAAATGCAGAAACATTTGTCAACAAACTGTTTATTTCAGAATGTAGAAAAATGAGGTTATCAAAGAAAATGACATGGTGACTTAAACTTTTTAATATTTGAACAACCTCTTTTGTTTAGCCTGAGAGAAAAACCTGGGCTTTTCAGGATGAAATCTTGCCAGAAACTGAAAACAAATCAGGCTAAGAAAAGCATATGACACAGAAAATAAGAGGTTAAATGTTAAACTATGTCATCTATCACCTACTGAAAATAGGATCTTTTAATGGGAGCATCATAAAACTTTGATTAAAGACGGTTGAACTACTCCTTTTAAAAGAGGAATATTGTTTTTTTCTGTAAGCATTAAAAGTAGAAGTTTTGCATACAATAAAATAATTTAGAAGGAAAAATATCTATTGTTTCTTCAATTCAGATGATTCCATTTAAACATTCCTTCATGCAGTCTTTGAGAGCTCTGCTACTGCCATGGGTGATGATAGGACCTTTGTAACCAATATATTTTAATTATCATTTTCTCTTTCATGCACTTTTTTATCCAGTCAAATCTTTCATTTGTTTAGAGATCCTAGGAGACGTGTAGTATGGGAAAAACAATATATATCTATTAATTTCTGCTCCCATGCTATTATTTCCAGCTGGAACATAAAAAAAAAATTGCTTTTTATTATAATTTAAAAAAAATAATTTGAAAACCTCATATTTCAAAGTAATTTCCTGTGTCTAGGAAAAATAGCTGTTGTACATCTCTTGGGGAATAGATGCAATCTGTGTTTTTTTTCACCTTTGCAAGTCTGAATAGATACACACACATATATAAATATGTTATATCTCCAGAATGTTATATGCAAGGATCATTAATAATGAACTTCTGATATTTATAGGAAAAATATCACTATCATATTGCCTTTGTAGACACATAAGTTTTTTTATAAAGCATCATCTAAGGGATTTTAAAAGTATAATTTTGTTCTTGTTGCTAAAGTTAAAATTTTTCCAACATGTTAGCAGCAGCAAGGCTGTTTACACACCACAGCTCTCACTAGGAGCTTTCAGTCACAGGCAAAGCCTTCTTACTTTCTTATTAAATTCCATGCTACTACCCTGTCTGAATCATGTCACCCACTAGATATAGCCAAAATGTCAGCAATTGTGATGAAGAGAAGGAAAAGGGACTCACTTGCCATACAAAGCCTTACGCTGTGATGCTTTATAAAGCTGATGCTGTCAGTCAAAGCCCATCAGTATTGCTTGTGCAAAGCACGGGGCTTGCTATTGATTTAATTAACTGGAGTTGCGATAAAGTTCAGTTTATGCAGTGCAATAATTTGCAGAATGTCCACAGGGTTTCACAGAATGTGTTGTGAGAAAGGAAAAACAGAACTGAATGGATGCGACACAGCCCTGGAGCCAGTGACTGACAGACTACCAGAGAAGACTGCGTATGTATCAAATATCTGGGCAAAATGTTCTGTGCCACTGATATCTGAGATACAGTAATTGTAAACTAAATGCAAGGGAGTCAGTTCTAGTTTCACTTTCCATTGTCAGCTGCTATCACAGATTAAGAAGCTAATCAGATCAGCATTTGTTGTGTGATTATCAGAGGAATAATACTTTTTAATATAATCCCCCTTAAAAGAATATGATGGTCATTTTTAAAAGACCACAATACAATATTACCAGTGACACAACTCTTAGGCTGCATAGGTAACTGACTTTTAAAATCTAATTTTTCATTTGTGCCCTTGCAGGTTTTTATTACTTTTGATCCACTCTAGGAAAATGAGTGCATGTGACATGATTAAAAATAAATTCCTTCTAACTGCAAGCAATTAAGAAGTTCTTTCTTCCACCTTCAGCTTGTACCAGTAACTTTATTTTTATATATGTGTGTATGTAGATGTGGTTATGTGTCTGCAATGTATACATATTACTAAAATACTAACAGTGTTGCACCAAATTATCTTCTTTTAATTAATATTTTGTCTAAAAAATCTCCTCTTGGTTTTTAGTTGTATTGAAATCAGCATCTATTAAATCTTAAAATATGTGGCTCTGGTGGACTAACACAGTAATCAGAAATATTTTTGTGAGCTTAATTCTCTCATTTTACGTAAGAGCTACTTTAAAAGGACCAAGTGAACCAGTCTCAGATACCAATGTTTCAAAGTTCGGCTTGGTAGGGAAAAAGCTGCTGACTTTTCCTGCTAGGAGGCTGGTTGCAGAGTACTCCTTGCTTCAGACCTTTCTTTGCCCACTTCGTTGTTGGCAGCATCATAGGTCTGCCTCTGTCCAACAATAAAGCCAACCTGTTCTCACCTCTGTATCTGATACCACCATTCCCATCTTCACTGATAGCCATCAGCCAGTCTTTGTTTTCCAAGTATAATTGCAAGGGATTCAGTGGATCATACAAAGGTCAAAAGGAAGTTTTACATAAACATAGACACAGAAATAGACATACACACTGTTATAGATGTAGATACTATGCATATTTCATATGTATGTATATGCATATATGCATATACATACATATTTCTGTATGTATTTCTATGCCTCTATATAGTCATATGTATATTTATATGTATATATAACAAAAGTCTAGATCTATTGTATGAGATCAAAACAATATACTAAGCAATGTAACAATTAGTTAAGGAAGTTATTTTGAAAATAAGTCAACTGGAGAAAAAAATTGAAAGTATAAAAATGCTGTTGTCTTGCAAGATTACAATATTTCTTTTTTTTCTCAGAACTTTTAGGAGTCATTTATCTCACAGTAGTAAGCTGAAAAAACTCTTTGGGTTTAATTCAATAATGTTGGTAAAGAACAGTGCATTTTGTTTCTCATGAGGCAACTGATTATGTAATTGTTCAGATGCTAACAAAGTTTTATTCATGTATAATAAAATCTATACAGCTCTTATGCACAGTTTTGCTGTACATTGATTCAATGTGTTTCTAAAAATCATGAATGACCTGAGAAACTCTTCATAAATTGTGTTTATATATCTGAGACTTTGCTAAAATATCCCAAATTCAGACGGTTTTTGTATCTGGAAAACATACATGGAACAACATAGGAAACAAATTCTTCTGACAGAGACACGAGGAAGATACTGTGATGAGAAATGATAAGATGGTGACAGCTTGGGGGAGATGTAGTAGACAACCTCTTTCTGATGGTTTTAGAGTTTGTACAGAAAAGCGGCACATTCCCTATGCAGTCTGCCAATTTAGTTCTCATTCCTTGTATGGAAAAGCTCTTAAATATTACAGAACAAACCCAAGAAAATTTCCCAGATTAAGCAATCAAGTAACACTCCTTGGCACAGGGTGAAGGCTGAATACAGGTAAAAACTTTCAGAAGGATGTCTCTGAAAGTCACAGAGAAGGAAATGAGATCTATACATGAATGAAGTAACAAAGTTAAAATGACCTTTAAAAACAATAGGAGTTAAACACTGCATGGCTTAACAATGATCAACCAAATTGACCTTGATTATGACTCCTGACCATACAAAGATGGCCCAAGTGCACCCCTTAGAGTGCAAGAGTAGAAAGAACACAGCCTCTTTTTCTTATGCTCTTTCCTGAAGCATCTGCAACTGGTCACTGCTGGAGACAGGATACTGCTTTAAAAGAATATTTATTCTTCCCTATAAGGATATTATCTTATGACACATCTTTTTGGGGTTTTTTTCAGACCTACATTTTGAAGTATAATCTCTTTGAATGAATAATTTTCCTGAATAAATATGGCCTAGATAAAGACTATTCCCTGGCAGAATTTGGGAAGACTTGCAAATTAACACAAATATTTCAGAAAACAATGCTAAGGAAGATTTTATTTTCATCATTTAACTGTAGAGTATAAGAACAGCAGCCTAAAAACATTTTCTTTCATGTAAATCTAGGGATTTTGTCAGTGTGTTATTTTTGCTTCACCTCTATATTGCTCTTTGCTCTTGTTTTCTGTAGTTCACAGCTAAGGATATGTTTGGCTTAAAAATAAAATATCTGAATTCTATATAAATTTTTCATAGTTCACTGTGTGTTTGAGACCACTTATGCAGAGTGACCAGTGTAAAAACAGTTTGAATTGCCTAAATTAGTGATACTCCTTAGCTTTTTGCAGGCACTGGCTCTCTTGCCTGTTGCTGTTACTTTCAGTGGCAACGAAGAGATATTAGTAAATGTCAAATGTATTGGACTGACTTGCATTCATTATTAAGTTTCTGCATTTTTAGCAGAGCAATAGTTAGAGCATATTCTTTTATTATATTTTTCTTTTTGGTTCAATTTTCATCTTCTTTGGTCTACATCCATTATAAAGTGAAAACTGTCAAATGAACCTCTTATCTTTGTGGAATGCCAGGATTCTTCACACATTCAGTAAAAATATAGTAAAATAAAATAAATAAAAAACTCCTTTCCCTTCTTTCATTTTTTACAGATTTCTGACAATACCTTTTTGATTATGTTTTTTATAGCATATTTTGATGTGGCAGAGACACAAAACTGTTTACATTCTTCTGAGTTTTTCTTGCTTAGACTTTTCATACATTTTTAAATAAGAGAATCTTGTACTAGGAGAGAAAGAAAGATTAGTACAACAAATATTGAAATTATAAAATGGCTCAAACCAAATTAATATCAGTTCTGAGGTAATTTTTGCATTAGAAAGTTAGTTGAATAACAAATGATTGGGGATTTAAAAGTGTATTATGTATCCAGAGTAGAAAGATAGAGAGAAAAAATGTTAAAGACAAAATGAGAATGGAAGAGCACGTAAGTCAGAAAATGTCAAAGCATTCCAAAAAAAGGAATGCGCCTGGGAGAGGTGTAAAAGGATGCTAAGGTATCAATACACGAAAGAGGGCAAAGGCATCCAATACGTTATTCAAAACACAGTAAGTGAAGAAGTGAGATCTGTGATACGCATATAAACAGAGATGAAGGATGCAGAAGAGAATCAAATGAAAAGCATCCAGTTGAGAACAAAAAAAAAACCCCAAAAAAACAAGAAACAAAGCCAAACAAACAACAACAAAAAAAGGAGAAAACGTAGAATCATAAATGAAATGAAATAACATCATAAGAGTAATACAGAGAGATTACAAAGAATAGAGTAGCAATTAGTAGTGTATTTTACGCTGAATTCTATTCATTATAAGAAGCTTGTTACACTCTTACTAGGTTTAGTGAACTTTCTGTTACTTCATTGTCCCTTATTAACTTTTGCTGTCCTGTGTTCTCCCTCAACATCATCTTAAGATAAAATATTGCATTATTGCATTCATTATTACTCTTTGTAGGTAAAATTTAAACTTATTTTAGTTCTTCAGTCATCCCAAGTAAGCGCAATCAAGTTGCAGAAAGATTTTAAAAGTTCTTTGTTGCTGGCTTTTCTATCAAAATGAAATATGCACTCACAGAAAAAAATATTACTTCATACATCTATGACACTTCTACCAATGTTCATTAAATAATTTATGTTAGTTTCTCATATTAATCCATTTTTGAGGTGCAACACATTAACGAAATTTTATCTCTAGAGGACTGAGAGTTATTCTATAAACATTGTGAATCTTAAAGCTTAATATCTCTTTAATAATACAAATTATATAATAGTATATATTATATGGTAGTATATTATCTCTAAATATATTGTAATTACAGTGTATAATGGTCCCTTTCATACACTGTGCAGTGATGATCCCTTCTTCTGAACATGGAAATAGCAGAAGGGAAAAGATTCATAAAAGGGGGTGAAGGATGATCTGATGTATGAAATAGCTTTCCTTAAACACATT
>VZTH01007347.1:1661-34177 GCA_013397815.1 Aleadryas rufinucha | reverse complement strand
CCCCCCCCAAGGTGCCACGGCGCCGCCCGTTAATTAATTAAACCCGCTTCAAAATCGCCGCGCTGTCACGATTTTTAATATTTTTTTTCGCTTTTAAAAAATATTTTTTTATAATTTTTTTTTATTATTTTTAAACCGGCGCGCGTCGCCCGGCAACCAAGCGCCGCCCACTGACCTACTTCTAAAATTAAAATTAAACCCTTTCTCCGCCGGCACGGCCGCGGGGCTGTGTCACCGTGTCACCCTCACCCCGTAATGCCTCCCATCCCTCCGTCTCTCCCCAGAAAGAGCCGCTCCCGGCGGCTTTCTGGGCGCTTTCCCCTCCCTGCCGTAACGAACACAAGATGGCGGGCGGGGGCGGCGGTGCCGTTCAAACCCGCGGGCCCGGCCCCTCCCGTCCCAGCCTGCCCCGCGCTTTTCTAACGAATTTCGGTTCGAGTTCGCCGTTTCGGCGCCATTTTCGAGTGTGGAAGCGGCCGAGCTTCTACAGCAGCCGCAGCCGCCCGCGCTGCCGCCGCCTCGCCGGGGCAGGGAGCCGCCGGGACGAGCAGGTACGAGCTCGGCGGGAGGAAGCGGTGGTACTTCGCCTCAGGGCGGTGGGGTTGGGGGGGCTTCTCGGCGGAGGAGGTGCCCTCAGGGGGCTGCCCCGGGCAATGGGGTGCTGAGGCGGTGGTGCCGATGGGGAGAAAAGAGATGCTGGGAGTGTTGAGGGGAGACAAGGGATGCTGAGGCGGAGAAAAGGAGTTTGGAGGGGAAGGTGCAAAGGGGGGGATTTGAGAAGGTGCTGAGGGGAAAGGCTGGGGGTGTTGAGGGGAGACAGAGGGTGCTGAGCGGGGAGACGTGGTGCTGAGGAGAAGGTGCTGTGAGGGAGACAGGAGACGCTGAGGGGGATGGCGGGGGTTGCCGAGGGGATGGCAGGAGGTGCTGAGGCAACGGCGGGTTCTGCCCCGCGCCTTCTTTTCCCACTTCCCTCCTCGCCCGGAGGCAGCGAAAGCGGCGGCGGCGCCTCTCCCCGGGCCGGGCTGCCCCGCTGAGGGTCCCGCCGAGGGCTCCGGGCACGGCGGGTCCGTCCCGGCTGCTGTCCATCGCACAGCGGTTTGAGGAGGGGGTCACAGAGGGGCTGTGCAGCCCAAAGCTCCCGCTGTGCCCTTAGGGACCCCCGGGGATCGGGGCTCGGAGATCCGCGGTGGACGGGGAAGTTCAGAGACGCGTTTGGGTAGAAGAGAGACCCGATTTTAATCTGCTTAGAGCAGGGACCCTTCTAGCCCCGGCTCTGCCTGCTGCTTTGATGCTTGAAGGATGAGAGAAAAATGCCAAGAAAGCGCTTAACGATTGGCCATCCGCTTGAAAGAGTTGGACTCGATGATCCCTTCCAACTCGGAATATTCTGGGATTCTGTGACTTGGAAGGAGCGTGACAAGGGTGCAGTCGGGCTCCTTAGGCTTTAAAAAAGCCCCAGATTTGTCACTGACAGGGCTTGTCGCTATCAGAGTTAAGCGGCTGTTAATAAGGAAGCTTTTTCTGTCCGTCTCTGGCTCTTTTTTCGCCATCCCCGTAAGGAAAACGGCGCTTGGCAGGAGAGATGCTTTTACCAAACACCTTCGAGCTGGCTCGGGGGAGGGGCTGGGCACGAATTTGTTAAATTTGTTAGAGACTATGTGGCAACTGATTTATCGCGCTTTAAAAGCTGAGGTCAAGTAGTTCGGCTTGTTCGTTCTGGTGAAGTATCCGAGGGGGGGAAGGGTTGGGAAGGTAAATAGGTCTATATATTGCACAATTCTGTTGGAGTGGAGCAGTTTGGGAAAAAAAAATAATAAATAAATGTGCTTTGAGAGGCTGTAATTGTCTGAGACAGCCATTGCGGAACAGTTCTGAACGGGGGCATAGACTCAAATTGCCTGAAAATGATTTCTGTCTCTCATTTCCCCCCCTCCCCCATTGTCCCAAATGAAGGACTCTCATGAGAGTGTGGGTTGGGGGTAGGTCTGAAAACGTCAAATGATTGGCACCAATTGTAAGATGACTTTCTAACCACGTCAGTTTTTTATCTTGTGAGAAGTAAACTTTCTCATGTCTGTTTTTCTGGGAACTCACTTCACCACTTGCTGCGATTTCAACTCTTTGGGGAGAGTTTCGCTCCTCACTCGCCCTTTCTTCTCCTCGGGTGCTTTCTCTTCACCCGTTTGGGGAGCTGTGCTGAAGTGCCAGCTGATGGCTTTTGTAATGCTCGTCCTTGCTCAGATCACTTTAACATCCCAGCTAGATGAAGGTATTTCGTTTTGCTTTCTCTGTGAAATGCTGAATGCTGGCAGGAGGGGTTGTGTTGTATTTTGTGAGCAGAGTGTGTTGATTTAAATTATTTACGAGTCAAGCCTTTGCTATAATCACGCAGGTCTTTTGTTTCTCTATGTGTTTATCAATCTCTATACGTACATCCAAATATTTAGCACGGATTATTGAAAGTAAAACGAGTGTCAGGTCTGAAATATAACGAGTTCTTCCAGGAGAAGTGGAGACATGTGGCTCCTCGGTTTGTTATTCAATGTATCTTTAACTCTTTTGCCCCCAGCACCTCGGTGGCTTTCAGTGGGCAAAGTCACTGCCCTGAACGTGTCCACACGAGTTGGCAGCAGGTAGATCCATGCTGTCAATACAGATGAGGCTCAGCCCCTCGTTTTGGGGGGCTATGTATCTTAAAATATATCATGATGAAGCTAACCTCGATATTTTGTTTCAAATTTGGATTTTTTTTTGTCTTCTAAATACCTCCAGTCTTAAGTTTCTAAATGAGTCAAACATCTGGGCAGAGGTGTAGGTAAATTCCTTGGGGGGTTGTAGCTCAGCGCTGAGATCACGGGGTTTTCTTGTTTGTGTTAGCAAAGGAGATAGAGCCCTTCGGTAGTTTGATTGCTTGGAATGGAAGGGGAGCAGCCAACAGGGACCGTGCCAGGCAAGAGCACCAAAACCTCCACTGCAGCCCATCGGAAGGGCAGGGAGCCCTTGGAGGAATCCTCCAGTGACATGGAAGTGGAAAATGAAGGCACCAGGGAGCCTGGCAAAGAACCTCCCCAAGGTAGGTCTGCTGTGGCTGCGTGGTGCTGATTGAGCCTCCTTAGCAGCAGCTTGAATTTACCAACTCTTCCAGATGGGATCTGCTCTTTTCCCTTTTACAAAGTAACGCTGGAACCCCTGGCAATTTTAAACTGCTTTGAAAATGGTCAAAAGAGCTCGCAAAGAGTTAAAGGGTTTGGCCCAGTACAAGTGCAAAAGCAATTTGTAGACTTTTCTCCTAATAAAGCCTATTTCGGAGCCCTGATCTGGAACATTGTACTTAAGATTGTGGTACAGCAGCAGGATTTTTCAAATTTATAGGCAGCCAATGGTATGGGATTTCTTGGAATGGAATAAATGTCAAGTTTATTTACTTAACTCTTAAAATGATTTGACTTTCTTTTTCATGAAGCAGTGTATTTTCTTGAGTTCCTTGAGTTGAGCTTTCGCAGAAAAATAATCTCAAAAACCAGCAGCTGGGTGGCTTTTTAGGGAGCCAGATGTGCAGTTCTTAAAGGCAGGTATTCGACAAATAGATGAATACATCGAAATTGGTGGCAGAAACTGCTGCCTGTTGGGAGAAAGGAGCTGCTGGTGCCTGGGGAAAAGCTGCTCTGCTGATATCCAGGGGGCCAGTTTGTTTTCGTAACAAACTTCCTGTCTTTGCAGAGCAGCCGTGCTGTCATTGCAGCTTTCAGAGCCTCGTGCAGAGATCCCCAAATCTCGCACAGTGACTCTGGAGCACGCCTGAAATGTGGCTTTGCACTTATTCATTAGAAAGGCTTTGCCTGCTTCACATTTGCAGATTTATTGTGATGGTTGGAGCTGCCGGAATTGCAGGGGGCCTGTTAAAGTGTGTTGGAATAAGAATTACATAATGAAAGGACAAACCCAGCGATGGGACATCTTAAGTAGCTCTTAACAAACATTTTGGTTGTGGAAAGAAGAATTTTAATTCCACTCAGCTCATATTAATAATTACAGGCCAAAATGGAGCTTTGATTCGGACAGAAGTGATGTTTGCTTTTTAGGTTGAACATTTTAAAAGGTGTCAAATCATCGAGAGCTGACAGTTCCTTTTTTTTTTTTATCTTTCTGTTTATTTGGATGGCTTTTAGCAGCCTCAGATGAGGTGGTGGATAATCGAAGTTTAGAAGAGATTTTGGGTAGCATCCCTCCTCCCCCACTTCCAGCAATGACCAGTGAACCTGGTGCTCCTCGGCTCATGATCACTCACATTGTAAACCAGAACTTCAAATCCTATGCAGGGGAGCAAACTCTGGGACCTTTTCACAAGGTATCTTTCTTTTACCTCAAGTAGTTTTGAACTGCAGGTAAGGCTTCACTGGGTGGTATTATTCCTTCCTGCATTTTCATCTAAGCTGACCTCAAAAGAACTGAAAAAATATTTAAGCTTTAGGACTATTTTGATAGCAATATTCTAAATTAAGTAGAGAAAACAGTTAAGTGCAACTTTGCAATGCTGTGCAATTTAAATTTGTCAGCACAGCTTAGAAAAGCTCACTTTGCTCTTGATTTCGTTTGCTGGAGAACTTTTAGGGCTGTGTTTGAAGAAAGAGAATATTTTTTAGTGCCCACAAGAGACTTACGTGGCTGAGCATGAAACTTTGCTTGTGAAGGCTGCGAAGTGCAGGGCTTTGGGTTAACCACTTCAGCTGGGAAAGCTGAGCTGAGGTGTGAGGCTTTTCTTCACTTTTACCTTTGGCAACAAAGGCTGAGCTCTCGAAGCCTTGCATGCACGAGGAATAATTGTGTTTTTAATGGGTGATGGACACTGGGCAGGATTTCTTTCCCTTTGAATATCACTTTTTCCCCCTTCTCTATGCAGCGTTTTTCATGTATTATCGGGCCAAACGGCAGTGGCAAATCCAATATCATTGATTCCATGCTTTTTGTATTTGGCTATCGAGCCCAAAAAATCCGATCCAAAAAACTCTCGGTGCTGATCCATAATTCTGACGAGCACAAGGACATCCAGAGCTGTTCTGTGGAAATTCACTTCCAAAAGATCATTGACAAGGTATGTATGATTCCAGGCACAACAGGGGAGCCTGGCTTTTTCCTTGAAGGAGCTGAAAAATTTTTCATATTTGCTTATTTTAGTTGGAGCTGGGGAAAACTTCATAGCATGATTAGTTTACCTTTGGGATATAAACCATCAGTGTTAATTAACTTTAAAAAAAATCCTCTGTTGAGTAGTGCAGCTCTTAAAATATTAGTAAGGATTCTTTTTTTATTTGCTGCAAGACTAATATGTGGTGTATGTCTGTTTTAAAACAATTTAGAAATTTTTAATAATCATTTTAAGAAGAAGTCGTTTTAGATTTGTAATCTCATTTACCCCAAGTACATAAAACTTATTTCTGCAATTAAAAGAATTAAATAAAAATTTCTAAGTCTGTATTTGGACAAATTATATATTCTTAAATGCATAACACAAACGTGTATTAAGAAATAAAACCTATTTAAGCAAAACTTTTCGAACCAATTAGAAAATATTTTAGGTTATCTAAATTTAGAAAAATACATAATGAATCTGAAACTTATTTACACTTTATGTACTGTAAACATGCCTGCAATTTTATAACAGATTTTTCAGCAAAACTTCTGGACCCCACATTTTACCACGAAATTTTTTGGAAGCTGATAGTTTGATTGAATGAAATAGAAAGTGTTGGCAAATTAAAAAAATTCCTTATTTTGCTTGCTGCTTTGTGTATTGATAAAAACTTTAGCACTTTTTTGTTGATTTATTGCAATTGAGGTACAAAGAATTTATTTCTCTTAATTTAAA
The DNA here is from genome assembly GCA_013397815.1 of Aleadryas rufinucha. Lineage (NCBI taxonomy): Eukaryota > Metazoa > Chordata > Aves > Passeriformes > Aleadryas > Aleadryas rufinucha. The sequence continues at coordinate 28,311 of VZTH01007347.1, read as the reverse complement.
TTTCTTTTTCGTGCTCACATCCAAATTTTTACATTTAGGGTCAACCAAAAAGGTGGGAAGTGTACACTGTAATTTCAAAAATGGTGTTAATAAGGTGGCACCATTTCTAGCCTTTTTTAGGAACTGTTTGAAAAGCCATTTATATTTTTTTTCTTTTTATATTTATAATAACCAGATTCAAAAATTCATTTTTTAATTTTTTAATTTTTTTTTTTTTACTCTGTGTTAACATCCAGAAGCTGAGTTTGATTTCAAACCCCTCTGCATGTAGCAGAGAGCAATTTGAGAGCTTTTGGGGGTTAATCTGGGCAAGTTTTAACTTCTTAAATCCTGGCACCAGCTTTATTTTGGCTGCTGCTCTGGAGGTACATGGAAGCTCTCTTTTGAAGCTGCTGATGTCACATTTGTCACATCTTTAATGTTTGGCTTTTTTTTAAATCTTGTGCAGTTTCTCTTTGGAGCTGCTGAGCTGAAAGCAGCTCTGGAGAAAGAGGAGCTGCAGATGCAGAGAGCTCTGCAGTCCCTCAGGGCTTCCCAGAGTCCCAGCCCAGCCACTGGAACCTTTGGCATTTCAGAGGGAATAAATGCAGCATTTTCAAAGCAGCAGCTGATATTAGAGGTGGGAAAGGCATCAGATGAAGGCAATTCAGTTGAAACAATTTAGGGTATTTTTATCCACTTCTCAAAGGATTTTTTTGTTGTTGTTTTTCTCTCTTTTTTTTGAGAGATGCAGTTTTAAGGCAGCTCCCACTTGTACAACTCAGAGTCCATGATAAAACCAGATCATGATAAAACTTATCTGCTTAATTGTGAAATAGGAGGTAAATACCCAGCTGCAGTAATTGTTCCTCTGGCTTTGTGTTTCCTCAAAGCAGGAAGGAGATGATTACGAAGTCATTCCTGACAGCAAATTCTGTGTCTCTAGAACTGCCTATAGAGACAATTCCTCCAACTACTACATCAATGGCAAGAAAAAGACATTCCGAGATGTTGGGATGCTTCTCCGAAGCCACGGAATTGATCTGGATCATAACAGGTTCTTGATTTTACAGGTTGGTGTGCGAATAAAACCGATTTGAAAGTTGTATTTCCAGTTAAAACTCTCCAAAAAATGCAGGTTTGAAACGTTGCCTTGGAGGCCTTGAAGTGCTGTAGCAGCACATCATGGTTTGCATGCTCTGCTCAAGGTGCGAATCATTATTTGCTGCTGTAGGAATTGAAGGCAGAGAAGCACTTGGGGATCCTGATGTCCCTTTTTTCCGTGTGGGAATTGTGTTCCTGACTGCAGGAGTTGTGCTCGTTCCGCCCTAGCAGCACGTAAATATTGGCGTGTAAAATAAACCTTCAACCCCAATATTATTGTGCTGCTTCAGCGTGGCAGAGACTCAGCAACTGTGGGGTGTTCTCTTATCTAAACTGCAGCAATAGGACTTGAAATTGGAATTGTTTCATTGTTTCATTTACTGGGATCTGCAGCTCTCCTGTAGAGACATGGTTTTACTGAGAAATGAGTGTGGAAAAATGAACTGGGCATGAAATAAGTGCAAGAAAAATCACCTGAATTGTGTTTGTTGTTTACACTTGTTTAACAGCTCCAGAAATAGCAGGTTAATAACCAATTCAGCCTCTGCTTTTAACAGCTACAGCTATGTAAAAATGATCACAATTTGTCAATATTCTATCATTTATATTCATGTTTGACCTTCAAATTCTGAGCTTTGCTTGCATCTGGTTGCTGTTTTAAAGACAGGCTGAAGGGAACAACATCAATTTTTTCCTGGTTTTTAAATCATGAGAATTTTGCTACGTGCCAGACAATTAAAATGTAAATTGAGTTACAGGTATTTAAATATTAATTCCATTAAATAACTGTCTGCCATTACCTGTAATTACTAACAAGTCCCAAATCTACTCTGGAGAATGATGGCCTAGAAATCAGTGAGCAGTGGGAGCTTCCCAAGGTCTGAAATGTTTTAATATTTAGGGTTGATTTTAGGCCTGTTTCTGTCAAAGGAGCTTCCAGTTCCCCTCTAAAGGAAAAAAAAATATATAAAAACTTGTAGCTGGGTGGCTGTGCTTGCTTCACTTCCTCCAGGCTTTCTGTGCAGTCCTTTTTTACAGCTACACCCACAAAAAGAGGATATATCTCTGTTTGCAAGTCTCCATGCCAATTAATTATTTCCTCCACCACTTTATTCCTGGATTTTCTGGTTCGAGATGGAGCGAGAAGCACCTCCAAGAAAACAACTTGCAGGAAATGCACCCTTTTTTTCCATACAGTTGTTCTGAAATCTCATTTTACCAACATTTCCAGAAGGGACAAATGTAAAGTGAAAGATGAAGCAGGGTGGAAATGCTGGGGCAGAAATTCCCAAAGCTCAGTGTTAGAGAACACTGAGAGCAGGGGAGGGGAATATTTGGAAAGGAATATTGATATCTTAATTTATTTTCTATTTTTTCCCCCCAAAAATGGGATTTGTTTTCTTCTCCCACAAATTGTTTCAATGAGGAGAGCACCCCTTTTGTCCTAAAAGCTGGAATTTCAGCCTTTCCACCCTCCAAAGGGAAATAAGGGGAAGCAGAGCCAATATTAAGGCACAAACCAGAGTTTTCCCACCATCATTTTTTCTTTCATCCCACCAGGCTTTGTCTCAGAAACTGCACTGAGATTTTTTTGGGGTTTTTTTTGCCTTTCTGACTGAGGGCAGGGCCTTTTTCTCTTTGCCTTTTTAAAGTGAAATCCACTGATCTGACTGTCCAAAGCTGAGTATTTCCACTTGGGAAATGCAGCAATATTTTCCACAGAATGACAGCACAACTTCAACCCCCAAATCCTAAAATTTATAGTTAGAAGCAAATAAGACCATCTAAGGCTGTGGATTGTTATCTCAAGGATTGCCTTTTTTTCTCCCTGATGTTTTCCAAATTATTTAAAATTAAAGGGATAAGTAACAGGTTTATTTGACTTTTCCTCATTTTTTTAATAGCAAAACTAAAAGTTTAATTAAACTAAGTTTAACCAAGTATTTCTAATTTAAAACAAGTTATAAATGTCTGATTTTTTTTGACTATATCAATAGGGTGTGATTAAAATATTTCATTTTGGATAAAAATATTAATTAAGGATTATCAACTGCTGGTTTGGGTGTGTGACAGAACATTCACTGTTAGTACTAAAGAAAATGTTGTAGGAGAACATGTCCTACATGTAGTAACAACACCTTTAGAGCTTTGATTTTATCTTGCTAACATAATTACCATTACTCAATGGAAAATATTTGCTTTTTAGAAGACTGCTTCAGGTTTTTTTTGCTTCCTTTTCCCCCTTTCACCCCCTATTTTGCAGTGTTTTTCTGCTGATTTTGCTGCTTTTTTAGGGTAAAATTTGAAAGCTGAGTTTTGATTTAGGTATTTCTGCTGATGCCAAAGTGAAAAAATTAAAATCAAACTGCTGCTGACTTCTGTGAATACCATTACAAAAAACCACCTGTGAAAAAAACAGAAAACCTGAGATTAATTGAGTAGTTCTAGAAAAATTACAAATTCTGTGCCTGAACTTGCAAATTGAAATAAATCTGATTTCAAAATTCTTCTGGTTCCAATGGGATGTTGCCAGCACAGAACAGGAGGAGTTTGTCACTTCTGGGATCCTTAATTCCAACACTCCACACTGCACATTTTGAATAAATTGCCCTGTGCTTTCAGTACTTCAGGAACAGGCAATTATTTTACATTATTATCATAATTAATATTTAAAATTATTATAAACATGATTGATTTTAATGAGCTTGCCACAGCTTGAAACTGCAAGAGGAAAAAGTGCATCTTGTCAGTTAAAAAAGAGTGTTTGGGGCAAAATCTGGCACTTTGCTGCTGCTTTTCTGTCTTCCACACCTACTGCTCCCACTGCAGGAACTTGCAGAGGTGTAAAGAACAACAAATAAAATGATTTAGCTTTCCCTGAAAGCCTTGGAACCCTGCTCTGCCCAGGCTGACAGACTCAGAGTAAGTATTTGTGCTGTTCTCTGTAGTGACTCCTCCAAAAGGTTAAAAAACCTCAGCCTCTTCCTCCTGCCTGGTTTCCTCTAAGGAATGATGAAAGAAATGAAGGAATGTCAGGTTTGGGAGTGCAGGGAGGGGAATATTTGGGAGCCACCTCTGGGATGGGTGAGGTGAGAGGAGCAGAGTCCCCAAAAAGGGTGGAAAAGCCAAGTGGAGCTGCCCAGGTAACCCCCAGGCAGCCCCTTTGCATATAAATATTACAGAATTAATTCTGTATTCGTGGCAGCAAACTTCTCAATTGATTTGAATTGATTTCACAATCTTACAAACAAATTGAAACTGCTGGAAGTCAATTTTGTACTAATTACAGCGATATTTCACTTGGATATATTTGATAGACTTAATTAAAATATTCTGCTGTGCTCTTAAGCAGCTGTAAACAACTGCAGGGATTGATTTGGGTTTATTTTGTAAAGGATTGGAGCTCAGTCTCATCCTGTGGCAAAATGGGGTTGCCAGAAAGGAAATTCTGTCAGGTTTTTCACCTGCTCCTGTGTGGGAACAACGTGGGAGTCACTTCCAGGGGAGTGGGGAGGAAACCAGGGAGAGATTTTCTTCCCCTTTGAGATTAAGCAGAAATTCCCAATTGTTGAGGTCTGTGCTCCTGATGGGACATTGGAGCTGAGGCTGTAAATGGGATTATAAATGGGATTATAAATGGGATTATAAAGAATCTGTGCTGCCATCACTGGGGGTGATGAGAGGGCTGTTCCTGTAGGAAATTCTGCAGAAAAACATGGAAAAAATGGGAAGAAAAAATGAGTGATAATTGAATTGTTTTAGGACACACCAATAACAAATCAAACATTGCAGGTTGGGTTTGCTAATTCCTGACTGAAATTCCAAAGTGACTCCGGATTTGCACTCACTCTGTGCTTTTATATTAAACACAGCAATGTCCTTAAACCTTCTAAAATTATTCCCAGAATGCAGAATTGTAGTTTTGTGCAAACAACTGAATGTTCTATAAAGGCTCATTCTGAGTTTTTCCTCATCTCTGGATGAGTGGTGACATTGTAGATTTTTATATGTGCATTTATTTTTTTATTTGACTTTATTTCCCACTGAGATTTTCCTGGAAGGGCAGAGCATGAAATTTTTGGTGCTTTTTTCCATCCTGTGTGTTCCTCATGTGGTAAAATTGAAGGGTAAAAATGAAATAAGACTGCAAGCATTAAATAACATGGAATTACAGGAAAAAAATCCCAAACTAATCTGTTGTATTTTACAAGAGCTGTATTCCAGCAGGACAATAATGAGATTATGGGAATATTGGCTCTCTCCATACCTAGCTTCCAAAATCCATGGATGCAGAATTGGAATTCATGGGCAAAGCTTTGTGAGATGGGAGTATGGGTCAAAATAAAGGGAAGATACAGAAATTTAGGACTTATTTTTGCCATTCCTGCTTAAAAAGTGAGAGCTACCCTTGGGGTAAAGTGGGGGAAAAACCCCAAAGCCAAGATAAAAGAAAAATTAAAAAATTAAAATGTGGGAGAGAGGGTGAAAACAGAGCAAGCTGCAGGCAGGGAAAGGGAGACACTTGTCTCATTTTGCTGCCTAAAGGCTTTTTTAAGAGGAAAATGCACTTTTGGTGCCTTGTTGTCAAGAAATTGATGGCAGATAAAATAAAAATTGAGTGAGAAAACCAAATCACACAACATCCAGGCTATTTTCCCTCTAAATTTCACTGCCCCTTGACTTTTGCAGCAGTTCCAGGTTGTGTCAAACAGGTGGAACTGGAGCTGAATGAGCAAAAAAAGCTGAGCTCAGGAGTAGTAACTTCGTAGTAGTGCTGCTTCTACTCTGTGTGCAGGAGTGGGGTAAAGAACCAGAGGAAAAACAGCAATTACTCTTGGATTTGAATCCAAAATCTCTTTTAATTCTCTAGAAAAACAGGTTTATATTAAACATTCCAGATGTTTTAATGTGTTTTTCCTTCGAGCAAACCCTGTGTCCCTCTGGCTTTGCTCCTCATGATGCTGAGGAGTTTTCAGCTGCTGTGGAAGCTCTTGTAAAATCTGTTCGTGCTCCTTCAGTGTCTGAGAGAATTGAAACATTGCTGTGGTCTGGAAAAGAGATTCAAATATAACTATTCAAATATAACATGACCTTTATTGTATTAAGAGAAATTTGCCCTTTGCTGGGTCGCTTTTGTCTCAAATTCCATGTTAAAAATGAAGAAAAGAATTGAAATTGGCTTGTAATTTGAGTTGATTAAGGTGGGTTTTTTTCATTTGGACAAACAAATAGATTTTGGGTTTTGCTGCTCTAATCCTCCACAGAAGTGTGAGTTAAGGCGGCTTTTATAACTTCAAACACTGCTTGCATGAAATTTTATTTACCCATGCATTTACAGTATTATTTCATCACAAATATCCCTTAATGTCGTGATGCTTCATAAATTAAACGATATCCTGATCACTGCATTCAGAAATCAATTCCATTTCATTTATGTAATGCCATAAAGTTGCAAACTAATTTATGTAATCACTCTCTTTAGCAACCAAATTAAATGTACATATTGAAGTATTAAAAAATTACAGAATTATTGGAATTGAGCTGTAATGGTTGGATTACAGTAAAGTTTGCTGTTGGTCTCAATTAGAAAACTTCATTTCATGGGGGTTTAAAAAGCCTCAAAACCTTGTCTATTATAAAAATATGCTTCTACTACAGCAAAACTACTAAAATATTGTTCTGAATTTCAAAAAATGGTCTTAAAAATACTAAAGTCTTTAAAATACTGAATGTCATAGTCACAGTTGTTACACATGAAATTTTCTGGTGGTTTGATGGGATTTTGAAACAAAATGACCTGGTTTGAGTGGTCCCCAGCCCAGGGAAGGTTTTTCTTATCTAGAAGATTTTTATCTTATCTAGAAATTTTGCATTTTCTATGGAATCTTTCCTCTAAAGCCACTTCTCCCGAGCACAAGTGTGATTTTCACTTCAGTCTGATGTCACATTACTCCGTGTTTGAGTAGTGGTGGAGAGCTCCCCTAAAAAAACCCCCTCCAAAACCTAAACCACCACAACTGCACCACGAAATTCCCCTCAGAAACCACCCAAAGTGCCCTGAGCTGCTGCCCAGAGCACGGTGCATTCCCAGCCACTGCATTCCAAACTATCCCAAGGTTCTCAGCACTTCATTTTAAAGCTGAGCTTAAGACAGCAGAAATTAAGTGACAATCCAAAATCCTGGAAAACTGGTTTTATCTCCTTGGTGCCGTAATTATTCTGTGGGATATTAACAAAGAGCTCTGGGGATGCTGTAATGATGTTTTAGGCAAAACTCAGGCTGTTCAAGGAGCTGCCTTCCCAAAGTTATTCCCAAATATGCAGGGATGAGAAGAGGAGACAATAATCAATAAAAGCAAACATCTTCCTGGGTTTTCCAGAAACAGCTCATCCTCCCTGAGGGCTGGGATAGATGGGATTTTGGGAAGGAATTGTTCCCTGGGAGGGTGGGGAAGGGCTGGGATGGAATTCCCAGAGAAGCTGTGGCTGCTCCATCCCTGGGATTGTCCAAGGCCAGGCTGGATGGGGCTTGGAGCACCCTGGGATAGTGAAAAGTGTCCCTTTAAGGTCCTTTTTACCCCAAAAGTGTTTGTTCTTCATGAAGAGTTCTCAGATGCTGTCAGTAATTTTTCAGTGCCAGAGGCTTTTTGCCATTGCTGTCTCTCTCACAGCAGAATTTTGGGATGGAATTTGGTGGCTGTATCCTGGAGCTCCCTCCAGGATATGAGGAATTATATTAATTATCCTCCAGGATATGAAATTCCTGTTCAGCACCATCCCAACCCCAGTGCCCCACACCCCCAGTCACAGCACTGAGAGATGGATCCTGTCCCTGCTGGCATTAGCACTTCATGCCATTCACACTCCATAGCTCTGGAGAACAAGACCCATTCCCAAAGGGAAAGGAAAGTTCTGGAATGCAGTGCAACAAATAGGAGTTACCTCTGTAGGATCTGTTTCTAGAGCAGCATAAGAATTGCAGAAAAAGCCTCATGAGCGGGGTCAAACCTTCCCTTTATCAAGCAGTTTGATAACCTTGTTTTTAATTCCAATCCTTATGTGCCAGGAAACATGGGATAAACTCAGGTTAGAGCTGTGCTGAGAGGATCAGCTGTGGTTTTCTGCTTTTAGACAGAACAGGGGTTGTGGAAAATCCAGAATGTTAAACCACTGATGGAACCTGCTGCTGGTATTGCAAGTCCTGAAACTTCTTTTAAAGCTTTTCCTCTTTACTTAGGTACAATAGAAATTTCAATTCTTAAATTGAGGAAGTCTCTTAAGCATCACAGTTGTGAATTATTCAGCTGTGCAAAGAAACCCAGGGTCCAAATTGCTGAATTTCTTCCTCATGCTTTTCACCAGAGGAGCCACTTGCAGCTCAGAAGGGATTTTTGCTTATTTTACAGCCTGCTCTCAAACCAGGTTTGTCCTGATTTACTCCAGGGCTCAGCTGATTGCTTGGGAATGTTTCCCCAGATGAGGTGGTGTTGTAGGATTCCCAATGGTTGTTCCCTGAGGAATTCAGTGGGAACTGGTGCTGGGATGTGTGTGCATGGTCCAGAGTTGGAGTTGGCCACTTCCAGCTCGTGCTGTATCTGCATCCCAGTGGATCCATGTGGATGTGGAAGGCTCCACGCTGCTGCAGAAGCTGAAATTGGGTTTGGAATTCCATGGAGAGCTCTTGCACTGAGTGTAGAACCTTCCCAAAGGGCTTGGTGGGTATGGAAATGTGGGATCCCAGGATGGTTTGGGTGGGAAGGGACCTTAAATCCCATCCAGTGCCACCCCTGCCATGGGCAGGGACACCTTCCACTGTCCCAGGCTGCTCCAAGCCCCATCCAGCCTGGCCTTGGACACTGCCAGGGATCCAGGGGCAGCCACAGCTTCTCTGAAAATTCCATCCCAGCCCCTCCCCCCCCTCCCAGAGAACAATTCCTTCCCAATATCCCATCCATCCCTGCCCTCTGGCACTGGGAAGCCATTCCCTGTGTCCTGTCCCTCCATCCTTTGTAAACAGTCTCTGCCCGTCTTCCCTGGAGCTCCTTCAGGCACTGGAAAGTCACGGTTCAGTCACCCTGGAGCTTCTCCAGGACACATCTGAGGCTGGATTTTTCCAGGGATTTCTTCCCTCGTGTGGATGTTTGGTTCCCTGTTGGCATGGCCCATGGCTGGGTGTTGACATCCATTTTGATTGTCTGAGCAGAGCCTGCATTTCTTTTTTATTTTATATATTGCTGCCTCTCCTGAATCCCTGAGCCAGAGAGGGACAACTGAGGGAAGGAATTGGGAGTTTTCCTGGGATTCTGGTGGGAGCCTTGGCAAAGGTGGGGGGTGCCAGCTCTGAGGAGCTGCCCCAGCTCGTTCCCCTCATTGCTCAACAAATGTCTGCCTGCCCCGCCTTGGTTTCACTTTCGGAACGTCAGGGGATTTCAAAACACACCAAGAGCAGGGATCTTTGGGGGTTTTTAATTCATCATTCAAATAATGGGTCAGGTAATGAGCACAGCTGAAAAGTTAGAAAGCCTTAAACTGAGTTTTAACAAGGCAGAGTTGTAAAATCTGTTTGCTCTGTTAATTGTTGTCAAGGAGAGCAGGTATAAGCTTTTCACTCTCCTTTATCAATTAAAAGAGCTGGAAAGCTTTTTATTTCTTAAATCTGGGGTGGACTAAATAGATTTCTTTATGTATTATCCTAATAAATAGTATAAATATTAAATAATACTTAGTACTCTTATTATCTAATTAATAATTTATAAATGTTTTTATCCTCAATAAGAAAATAATGTAAATATTCACCTTAGTGAGTAAGGTGTAAATATTCACCTTATTCTCTCTTAGTGAGCTACAGAGAAACCCCACAACTGCATCATCATCTTTCTTAGAGATGGTTAATTATATTTAGCCAAATAATAAAAAATTGATTCATTCCTTGCTTGTCCATAATTCCCATTTTTCCCTGTTAAATCCAGGGTAGGTTTGTGATTTACAACTCTGAACTGGTGTAAACCAGTGTAGAAACCTCTCAGTCCTGATCAGCACTGAGTTAAACCTTTCCTGTGATTGTTTTTTTGTGGATGTAAACAGAGGAAATGCTTTAATGCAAGAAGGAAAAAGACTTCTGACAATCCCGGAATAATTGAGGAGGTTGCAGTTTCTTCCCCCATGGGCTGACAGGCAGTTTTGGGGAGAGAAACCCCACTCCTGTGGCAAGGGAGCAAATGGGTAATTGGGATTTTCTATCATCCAGCAGCAGTTACTCACAAACTGATTGTTTAGCTTTTGGAGATGTGCAAGAAATAAAAATAACAGTTGGGTTGGGGTTTTTTGTGTTGTCAGAGCTGCAGCAGTAACACAAACTGTCCTTGTCACTGCCTCTGTTTAATCCTTTCTAAATCTTCTTTTTGAAAAATCAAATTATTTTTAATATCCTAAATCACTTAATGCTGTCCATAAAGGGAAATTACGCAAAGGAACCCTCACACCTAAAGAATCCTTTTCTTTCTCCACCAAGGAAGCCTCAATTAAATGAATTACAATTCCAGTTCATCCCTCAGCCAGGATTTTAGGGACTTTCTGCTTCTGAAGAGACCCTTCAGGGACTTCAATCCTGATTAAACTCCTGTGCCATGGGCCTGGTCTATTCTCTTCCTCTTTTTTTAGGTTGGGGAAACACATTTTGAATCTTTTTAGAATGAAGGGATGATCAGACCTGAAGGGTGGCTGCACATCACCACCTTGGAGAGGAAATTTCTCTTCATTCTGATCCACATCACCACCTTGGAGAGGAAATTTCTCTTCATTCTGATCTTTGTTTTCCCAAATAAATGTGAAGGTTGGGCTTGACCGTGGAGATCTTTTCCATCTTTAATGATTCTGTGATGTTCCACTTGGAGTAGCTTTTGATTTTATTCTTTTTTTATAATGTGTCACACTCATTCCATAGGTTTTTTTCCAGAATACTTTCCCCCCCCTAGAAAAAAACCCCATTAAGAAAAGCCCTTTTGTTTCCCAAGGGGGAAGTGGAGCAGATTTCCATGATGAAGCCCAAAGGGCAGACGGAGCACGATGAAGGGATGTTGGAATATCTGGAGGATTTGATTGGATCTGCACGGCTCAAGGAGCCCATCCACACCCTGTGCCGCAGAGTGGAGCTCCTCAACGAGCGCAGGGGGGAGAAGGTGAGCTCCTGGGGGATCCCAAACAAACCCCAGGGTCCTAAACACACACAGCCCTGTGAGGAGAGTTAAAAATGAATGAACACCCAGAATTACAACCTGCTTTTGTAACGTTTGAGTGATGCAGTGAGTGCTAAAAGGACGAAAAAAGCTCGAAATAATATCAAAGTTCTTTTTCCTTGATGTGTCCTTGGTAAGTCCTGTGTCAGGCTTGTTTTAAAGGGAAAAAAAAGACCTGCAGTTGGAGGAATGAAATTAAAAAGGGCCAGTTGTAGGAATTCAATTAAAAAGGACCAGTTGTAAGAATTAAATTAAAAAGGGCCAGTGAGAAGATGGAGATAGAGAAAATCACCATCAAATTGCCTTGCAGAGGTAATTCCTGATCACCATTTTTCCAGAGGACTCATGTCCTATAAAGGGTTGGGATTTTCACCTCGTGGTTCCCTCCTGTAGTGCTGGCCCTGCCTCAGCTCTGCCCCTCTGTTTCCTCCAGTTAAATCGAGTTAAAATGGTGGAGAAAGAAAAAGAAGCCTTGGAAGAGGACAAGAATAAAGCCATCGAGTTCCTTTGCTTGGAGAACAACATATTTAAGGAAAAGAATAAGATCTGTCAATATTACATGTAAGTAATTCTCAGGGTTTGGGTTGGCTTTAATGTGGTGGAGGTGCTCTTAAACTTTGCTTCAGTATCTCTAATTAAAAATATTTTACATTTCTTAACTCCAAATTAGTGTTACCTTTTGATACCTTACCTAATCCTGTTGTTACAGCGAGGATTGGAAATGGAGATTCATTATGAAGATGGATAAAACTGAGATTTTATTGTTGTTTTATTTCCTAGCCACGACCTGAAGAAACGAATAAATGACCTGGAAATGCAGAAAGAGAAAATCAATGAAGAAACAAAAAGTATTAATGAGAAAAGCAGCAATCTTGCAGAGGAAACAAAGACCAAGAAAAAAGCTTTGAAAGAACTTGAGAAGTGAGTATTTAGGGATGTGTAGTTCTGTATTTTACATGTTTCCCACCAAAAATTTCAATTATCTGATGAGCAGAGTCACTTCTGCTACATCTAAATACAAAAAAACCATTTAAACTAATGGACAAAAATAAGTTAAATGCACAAAAATAAATTAAAGCAAATTCACATTGGTTTGATTTGGTTCTGGGTAAGATTGACAATTACAATAAGAAAATGGATTTAAAATATTTCTTTATATTGACTGTACAAAAAAAGAATTGGGGGATGCTTTTTAGATTTACAGCCCTAATCCTTAGGGGCATGGATTTGGGAATTTTTCCCTGGTTTTCTCATGAATCATTGATGCATAAATTGTGTTTCTTTAAAATTGCTTTGCCTGGGTGCTGATCCCAAATCCAGCTGCAATATTGACCTGCTCATCCTCAGGGAATTACTGGGGACAGATGGGAATTATCAATTCTGTCAAGAAAAAACTGAAAAATTCTGAAAATATGTTTGATATTGCTTGGGTAGTTGATCTTTTTCTGATGAAACATCACTTTCCAGGGAAATTATTGTGAATATAGGAAATATTGGCTGTTGTTAATCACAAAAACTGAGTAATATTGGTTTAAATTCTTCGTGTTGATTTATTAAGCCAAGCTCCACTGGCATTATTTTTATACTGTATGAAATCATTCTTTTTTTTTTCTTTTCTCCTTCAGGAAATTCAATAAAATCACAAAGTTCATCGAGGAGAACAAAGAAAAATTCACTCAGTTGGATTTGCAGGATGTGAAAGTGAGGGAGAATCTCAAACATGCCAAGAGCAAGGCTAAAAAACTGGAGAAGCAGCTTCAAAAGGACAAGGAAAAGGTAGTGGGATGGATCAGCTGGATTGGCTTGGGAAAGGGCAGTTAATTGTGGGACAATTGCAACAAAGAAGGTGGAAAAATGGGGTTTAAATTGTTTTAATCAGATATTTGAAGTCATTAAATCACTCAGTGCAGCGATTTCTCCATGAATGGAGTTAATTCATGGATCTGTGTCACCCACTTGCTCAGTGCCAGCTGTTGTGATGTCTTTGGGTTGGGAATTCCTTTGTCCCAGTGGGAGAGGAGGTTCAAAATCCTTTCCTGGTGCAGGTGGAGGAGCTGAAGAACGTCCCCTCCACGAGCACCAAAGCCATCGAGGACGCCACGGCCAAGAGGGAGCTGCTGGCAAAGGCCAAGGAGAAGGAGGAGGCCAAGCTGAGGCAGGTCCTGGCCAGCCTGCAGGAGGAGACCAAGGGAATTCAGAAGGAAAAAGAGGTTTGGACAGGCAGGAATTACCCACCTGTTGTAGTAACTTCACTCTTCTGAAGGGAAACCAGCAGCAGGCACTTGTAAAATGCCGTTTATTGACAATCCCCCTGTTCCTTGTGGTAGTTCAGAGCAGCCTCAGTGGGAAATTAATCTTAAATTAATAATTACAGCCAAATTTTTCTTGTCTGCTTTTAGAGTGCTCAAGCATCATCAAGTAGCTCATTCATAGATTGATATTAAATTATACATTCTGATTTTCTCCCACCAAAACACTGAAGCCAGTATGTTGCTTAAATAAATAAAGATATTCTGGAGTGGTCTTTTCCCAGCCTTTCCCACAGCTGGGATCTGTCTGTGAATTAATGGACAACTCCTTTAACACTTGGTTATTGTTGGTGCTGCTGTTCAGCCCCTGAACACCTGGAGGCTGGAAATTGATCCTGTACATTTGCAGGGTTATGTTCTGGCCTTGAAAACGTGGATTCTCCATTTGAGCTGTATCAGCTCAGTGTGCAGGGCTCCTCCCACCTTTGAGAAAACAATACAAATATTTATGGAAATACTCTGTGATAACTCCCTGAAGTTCTTTATAATGAGGAAAAGCCTTGTTTAATTCCCACCCATTAATGTTAATTCTCTTCCCAGAGAACAGAAGTGTTGTAAAAGCAAATCCCATTTCCTCTTTCCCCTTTTTTCCATCTGATGGGCTGAGCTGTACCCTGGGGTGTTTTTGCAGGGCAAGGAGAAGGAGCTGATGGAATTCAGCAAGGAGGTGACCGAGGCTCGCTCCAACATGGAAATAGCACAGTCAGAGCTGGAGCTGTACCTGAGCAGGTACAACTCTGCTGTGGCTCGCCTCAGCCAGGCACAGGAGGCCCTGGGCAGCACCTCAAGCACCCTGAAGGAGAGGAAAGCTTCCATCAGAGACATCACTGTGAAATTACCCCAAGCTGAGCAGCAGCTCAAGGAGGTGAGACTTCATTTCCCCATTTCATTTTGAGTCACACGCAAACCAAAGTCCCACTCTTGTCTTTAGCAATAATCGTGGTGAAAATAAACCAAAAACCATCTCCTCTAAAAGAACATTGGAAAGCTGTTTTCTAATACTCAGTTTGCTGGTGAAACAAATATTTGATTTCAAACTTACTTTGTTAAGCCAATGTTGACTTAAATTAAATCCTACATATCCTTGCAATGGAATAGATTGAGTTTCACAGAGATGTGGCTGCACCCCTGAGCCTTCTTCAGGGTGGGGAAGCCCTGGCACAGGGTGCCCAGAGAAGCTGTGGCTGCCCCTGGATCCCTGGCAGTGCCCAAGGCCAGGCTGGACAGGGCTTGGAGCAGCCTGGGACAGTGGAAGGTGTCCCTGCCCATGGCAGGGGTGGCACTGGGGGAGCTTTAATGTCCCTCCCAACCCAAACCAGTCCGGGATTCTTTAAATTTCATTTCCTGCTCCTCAATCATTCCCCAAAGAACAAAGCCATGCATTGAAGACTCCCTGAATCCAGCAGTTTTTGGGAGGCTGAGCCAATGTCTTTTCTTTGAACCCCCAGAAAGAGAGTGCTCTGGAGAAGCTGGAAAGGGAAGAATCCGGGGCCAAGGATCTCGTGCGAAACCTGCGCCGCAAAGTAGAAGAAGCCAAAAGTTCTTTAGCACAAAGTCGCAGTCGAGGAAAAGTGCTCGAGGCTCTGCTCCAGCAGAAGAAATGTGGGAATATTCCTGGGCTCTATGGAAGACTGGTAAATTTTAGGAGGCTGTTACACTTGCAGTGTTGAACTTTAGAGGATCTGAGTGGTGTTCCTGTGCCGAAATGCGGGATGCCTCACTTCCCTGGCGTTGGGAATTTAGAGAGCAGAGCTGTAAATCCTGTAAAATAAACCATTTTTCAGTTCTTTCCAAGCAATGTTGGTTTAAAGTTCTGCAGATTCACAGCTGAGTTTTTCGTTCCCGTTGCACGTCAGTGTAAATGTAAAAGTGCTGATTTTGTACTCTGCAATCATTTGTCCGGGGAGAATGATCTCTGCTTCAGAAAAATCAGATTATTCAGTGTGTGTAGATTTAAACAAGTGCAGGCATGGGTTTACTGGGAAAGGACAGAACTCAAAGAGCAGCTCAGGTGCCAACTAATGAGTGTTTGCCCTTGTCCCTCAACCCTCAGGGAGACCTGGGAGCCATCGATGACAAGTACGACGTGGCCATTTCCTCGTCGTGTGGGGCCTTGGACCACATTGTTGTGGACACCATTGACACTGCCCAGGCCTGTGTGAACTTCCTCAAGGCAGGAGGGATTGGAGTTGCCACCTTTATAGCCCTGGACAAGGTGAGCCCCACCCTTGGGGAAACAAATCATTTGACTGTTAATTGCAATCTGATTACATTTGTTTTAAAGCCTTAACATCCTATAGAATAATGGAGTGACCTCAACGTTTATCCTAAAGATTCATTCCTTTTATTTCCTTGGTGGCTGTAGATGGCTGTGTGGGAAAAGAAAATGCAGAGAATCCCAACTCCTGAGAACGCCCCGCGGCTCTTCGACCTGGTGAAGGTGGAGGACGCCAAGGTTCGCCTGGCGTTCTACTTCGCTCTCAGGGACACTCTGGTGGCCAAAAACCTGGAAGAAGCCACCAGGATAGCATTCCAAAAGGAGAAAAGGTGGAGGGTGGTAACCCTGCAAGGACAGATCATCGAGGTGTCAGGTACTGCACACCAACTGGAGCTCCACTGGGAGCACTTTGGGGATGATATCGAAGCCCAAGGAGTTCTCTGACCTCTTTTCATCCCTTTTGCTGTAGGAACCATGACTGGTGGTGGGGGAAAAGTCATGAAGGGCAGAATGGGCTCCTCAGTGGTGATGGATATCTCAGAAGAAGAGGTTAGTACGTAATGGAAATGGAATTCCAGCAGAATTCCTTAGGTTGGGCAGTTCTTACACACGGGTGCCTTTCAAAGCAGCGTGAGCAGGAGCAATCTGGGATGGAAGAGAATTAACAAGGGGGTTACAAAGCCAAAATTCCCAGTGTTAGCAGAGGTTATAGTGCTCTGAAGTGCATCAGGGATAAAAGGGTTGTCATTGGCAGGGGCTGCCCAGGGAGGTTTGGAGTCCCCATCCCTGGAGGTGTCCCAGGAAGGCCTGGAGGTGGCACTCAGTGCTCTGGGCTGGGGACAAGGTGGGGACCAGGCACAGCTTGGATTTGATCCAGGAGGGCTTTTCCAACCTCAGGGATTCTGGGATTCTGTTTGTTCACAGCCCAGCCCATTATTTAATTTACTCTCACAGTGCTCCCTTTGATAGCTTGAACACCATTTTGGCTTATCAGGGGACAGTTTGCTTTTCCTTCTGAATTCCATTTAGGTTTTAATCTGGAGCTGCTCCTCTTGTTTCTCACTGGCAGAGCTGACGTTCCCAGCACTCAGACTCCCCAAGCTGAAGTTTTTACTGCACTCTCTCCTGTGTTTTAAGAGCTGTTGAGCACAGGGATGAGCCCTGGCTTGGTTTTGTCGTGGTGACACCAGTAAATAATGCTCTCATTCTGTGCAGATCAGCAAAATGGAATCCCAGCTGCAGAGGGATTCCAAAAGAGCCGTGCAGTGTGAGGAGGAGAAAGCCCAGCTCGAAGAAGCCATAAGGAAACTGCAGCAGGACATTCGGGAAATGAGGAACACCTCGGAGAAATTCACAGCGAGCATCCAGGTGGGAATTCCTGAGCCATCCCTGACCTCTGCAGGAGTGAGCAGGGGGCACTTCCAGCTCCACACAACCCTGGCTGGTGTCAAGGAGCTTTCCAAGGACAAGATTCCAGCCCGGTTTTGTGTCCTCTGCAGGGTTTTTCTGAACAAGAAATGGATCTCAAGAACCAAATCAAGGAACTCGAAGCCAACGTTGCTGCTGCTGCTCCAGACAAAACCAAACAGAGGGAGTTGGAAAAAGTCCTTGATGGTTATAAAAAAGGTACATTTTGTGGAGAGGGGATCAGAGATACAAATTGTAATAATGCTTCTTTACTAATAGAGGAAGGAATGGGTTTGGGTTTGGGCTTCAGTTCCGTGTCTTGGTTTGGGACCTCGTTTTCCTAAGAGGGATAAAAGAGAGAAACATTGCTGGCCAGTTCTTAACATTTCACTTTTGAGCTTCTTCCCATTAATTAAAAGCAAAGAATGAGCTTGGAGTAGCTCCTAATGCACCACCTCATGTATTTAAGTACTCTGTGTACATTAACTAATCCATGCTGAGTGGTTTTTGTGGCAGGAGAGCTTTGGCAGAGCAGTGGCAGAAAGAAGTGGGTGCGCTGTTTGTCACAGTTAAACTCATCATTTGTCACAGCATAGAGAACATGTGCACTTCTCAGTAGAGCAACAGAGAACCTGGAATCACTTGCATCACTTTATCCCTTCACTCCTGATGCCCATGAGCAGTCCCAGGCTGGCACAGTGCCCTTAACTCCCCTTTTCCATGGGCAGATTACGAGCGTGTGGCTGAGAAAGCCGGGAAGATGGAAGAGGAGGTGAAACGACTGCACAAGCTCATCATGGACACCAACAACCAGAAACTGAAGGCACAGCAGGACAAGATTGATAAGATTGACAAGGAAATGGATGAATGTTCCTCAGCCATC
Organism: Aleadryas rufinucha; assembly: GCA_013397815.1. Lineage (NCBI taxonomy): Eukaryota > Metazoa > Chordata > Aves > Passeriformes > Aleadryas > Aleadryas rufinucha. Next base: position 10,176 of record VZTH01007347.1, on the reverse strand, counting down.
ACCAAGGCCCAGGTGGCAGTCAGGACTGCAGACAGGTACAGCACGGGGAGCTCCAGGCTGGAGCTGCACTTACTCAGTGGCTCAGGCTAAGTGGGGCTCAGGGAGGGAAAAGGAAGTCAAATGTTGTACTTTCTAATAGTTTAAAAGTCACATTTAATCAGCATTTCTCTAGTATTTGCCTGAACTATTTGTCTAATATTGCCCAAACTGCAATATTGAGGATAAAGTGCAAAGTAACATTGGATCGGATGTGCTGGAGCACTTCAAATCTGAAGGGACTGATTTTATTAGGAGGCCTGTCAGGAAATAAAATGGGATCTATTTTTTATGGGAGCTCACCAATCCATAGAGATTGCAAACTCTGCAAGAAGAAATTAAGTAATTTAGTGAGGTCTGGCTGCTGAGGAAGACAACTTTGTTTTCCTTGGATACCTCTGGAGCGTGGGAGTTGGTGCCTAAACAAGCACTTCCTCCTTGTTGTCAGTGGGATTGTGTCCCTGGATTATTTTCTGGCCCATTTGCCTCGTGTGAGGTACACAAAGATCCCTGTCCCTGGGCAGGAACCTGAAGAAATCTGAGGAGGCTCTGCAGCGCACGGAGAAGGAGCTGGAAGAAAATGAGAAGGAGATGAAAAACTTGACAGCAGAACTCACAACGCTGGAGGACAAAGCCAGCGAGGTGATAAACGAGCGCAAGCAGGCTGAGGTGAGTCCTGGTGACCACTCTGGGCTCCAGGGAAGTCAGGGAGAGGATTTAAATCCTCCCTGGATCCCACTGATATCCCATTCTCTCTGCAGAGCAACCAGGCCATGGCAGTGGTGTATTTTCATTTTTTATACTCACCTGGAAATTTATCCTGACCTGGTTTAGGAAAAAAACTTACACCACGTTTCCCCAAAGAAATTGCTGGGTTTAAAAGTTGCTTAACCATAAAATTTGTCCAGTTATGTGGGATTTTGGTTTCTCATCTATATTTCTGCTGAAATGATGGCTGAAATTCTTCCAAATAAATCTGGGATTTGATGTCTTTAATTAGCTAAAAATGAGTGTAGGACCTGTTTGATCCAGATCTGGGCTGAAAGTCCAAACTGCAGCATTTTCTCAGTCATTCCAGAACTCAGGGATCAGTTCTAAATCCAAGAATATTTATTTGTTTCCATTAATAGCCGTGAGTAAATTAAGTGAAAACAGACTTATCACCCAAAAAAAAGGCAACATTTTTGTAAGTGATTGATTAATTCCCTTTTTTGGGTATTAATTGCCATTTTTCTGTTCAGGAAGCTTTGCCAGCAGTGCAGGAGGAGCAGAAAAATTTGCTGGAGGAGATGAAAACTATTCAGGATGCTGAACATGCCCTTCAAAGTGAAGCTCTGAGCATCAAGCTGAAAATGGAACAAATCGACAGCCACATTTCCACCCACCAGGCAAAGATTAAATACTGGCAGAAAGAGGTAGGAAATGCTGTAGTTCCTGAAATTTAAATCAGGGAATTGTGGAATGGTTTGGGTTGGGTTGGAAGGGACCTTAAAGCTCATCAGTTCCACGCTCAGGGACACCTTCCACTATCCCAAGCTGCTCCAAGCCCTGTCCTGGCCTTGGGCACTTCCAGGGATCCAGGGGCAGCCACAGCTCCTCTGTGGATCTCACAGAATGAACTCATTAACATGCCATTAGAAAACAGAGAATTTAGGAGAAAATTCCTCTTCAGATCACAGCTTATTGGTGTTTATGCAGGAACAGGATAACAGGATGAAGGGATATTTATTGTCTTTTTCACATCCTATTTTAAAGGAAGTTGCGAGAAGAATCTTGGAGCGTTTGGAGATTGGAAGCTTCACTGTACTAACCCAAAAAACCTCATTTTACAAACAGCTCCACGTGACTTAAAGCTTTCCACCACGTGGGTTTTGCATTGCAGATCTCCAAGTTATCCCTGCACCCCATAGAGGACGAAGCCCCCGAGGAGCTGCAGGTGCTGAGCGAGGAGGAGCTGGAGGCGCTGCAGGAGCCCGACGTGCTCAGCAAGAGAATCGCGCTGCTGGAGGCCCAGCGCCACGAGCTGCGCCCCAACCTGGGCGCCATCGCCGAGTACAGGAAGAAGGTAAAGCTCCAGGGCCCTGTGNATGCCTGAAGAGGCTACCCAGAAACAGAGATTGGACAGGAGTAAGAGAATAAAGGTGATATTTATTTGAAGGGCCTTCAAAGGTGCACCCTGGGGAGCCCAGAGGCTGCTGCCAAAATGGATCCTGAGATGGATGAGTCACGAGTTCTTCACCCTTTTATAGGTTTGGTCCATTTGCATATCAGCATAAATTCGCCAATTAAAACTTTAGCTAATGATGTAAGTTCTCTAAGCTCAGCCCCCTTTCTCCAAGATGTTGGTTCACACATTTTGGGTCTGGGTGTCCTTGGACAGCAAACCCAGGGATTTTGTTATGTCTGTCTGAGCATGAGAGAGCAGCAGCAGGCGGCTGGGAGACACTGCAGGATTTTACAGTAGGCAATACAGAATATAAAAGCTAAACCTCAAGGCATCAGGGGGGATATCCCAGCCTGGGCATTCCAGGAAAAGGGAAAATTCCTCCTCCTTCCTTTTGGCAGCTGGAATTTGCCTGGTGCTGTTGTTACCAGCTCTTCCTTAGGCAAGGGTGAAAGTTGTTTCTGGGAGCTTCCATGTGCCTTTTGCATTCCACACCATCAGTGGCAGGTGACAACGACTTCCTGGGATCTTCAAGTCTTTTCCAACCTCAATAATGCTGTGATTCTCCTGGGAATGTTTATTTAATAGAGTCAAATCTTCACAGCCAACACAGACAGACAATATTGGAATTTTTTCCCTCCTCACTTCACTAATAGTGAACCATTCAACAGATGAAATATTTTTTATTTTAACACAGGTTTGTTTGGGTTTTTTTTTCCCCTCAGCAGCAGAGATGGGAAAAGAGAGAGAATTTGGGGTTTTCTTTTCAGGGCTGTTAGCCAAGCTGAGGAAAAGGAATGTTCAAATGGTGGGAAAAGTGGTTTAAACTCTGAATTGAGGAGGCAGCTGCTCTAAGTGCCCTTGGGTCTGGTTGTTTTCCCCTGCAGGAGGAGCTGTACCTGAAGCACGTGGGAGAACTGGACGACATCACCAACGAGAGGGACAAATTCAGACAGGCCTTTGAAAAGCTCAGGAAGCAGAGGCTGAACGAGTTCATGGCAGGATTTAATGTCATCACCAACAAGCTCAAGGAGAACTACCAGATGCTCACGTTGGGAGGGGATGCTGAGCTGGAGCTTGTGGACAGTTTGGATCCCTTCTCAGAGGGAATCACATTCAGGTTTTCAAAATACTTTATATTCTGTTAATTTTTAATCATCATAGTCCTTCTTTCAACCTGTTTTTAAAGTTAATGTTCATTGATCATCAGTGAAGCAAAATAGGCTCAGTGTGGGCAAATAGTGACAGAAACCACAACTTTTTAGCTCTCAGATTCATTTCTTTCTCCTGCAGAAATCAGGAACTAAAGCAGTTGGAAAGCTTTGAACTCATTTTTCAGCACTTCTTAACTCCCAGATCACTTCATTGTGCTTAGGGAATGATGGCAGTGTTCTGTCATAAATGCTCCCAGGAGTAAATTCATTAATTGGGAGTTCAGCTGGGAAAGGCAATGAGCAGTGGGGGTGAGGGGCTGCAGGAACAGGCAAAGATCCGAATTCCTGACACACCCAACTCTTGCTTTGTTCCAGTGTCCGGCCTCCCAAGAAAAGCTGGAAGAAGATCTTCAACCTGTCAGGAGGAGAGAAGACCCTGAGCTCCCTGGCCCTGGTGTTTGCCCTCCACCACTACAAACCCACCCCTCTGTATTTCATGGACGAGATCGACGCCGCCCTCGACTTCAAAAACGTCTCCATCGTAGCGTTTTACATCTATGTAAGTTCCTCTGGGCTTCATCTCCCCAGGATGTTCCCTGCTCCTCCAGGAGGGACAAAGTGGCCACACAATTAGAGCCACATTTACGATGTGGGATGCTGGAGTTTTACTGCTTCCTCTTGAAAACACGGAGATTTTCCCCAAAATACACCATTAGCTGTTACTGATGTCTCCGTGTATCCAAGCTCATGATTTCCCAAGGTTCCTTGGATTTATACTTCCATGTCATTCCCATCAGTGTCTTTGATCTATAGCTTAATTAGGTTTTTTCCATGCCTTTAAAACTTCTGCCCTCACCATAATTAAGCAAAGCAAACCCCATACAGGGCTCCAGTTCAGACTGGTGATTAAACACTGAATATTCAGAATTATTATTAACTTAGTTTATTATAATAATTTAACTTATTATTTCCAGTTTTGGAAACAGGTGCCAAAAATCAGGAGCAGCTGCTTGAGATGAGGGAAACACTTGGAAGTTCCCTGCCTGCAGCTGTAGTTTTAAACTTGGCTTTATGTGCCACACCAGGAGAGAGCTTTTTTGGGAATGCTGGGCACTAACACAAATCACTTCTGTTTCAGGAACAAACCAAAAACGCCCAGTTCATCATCATCTCCCTGAGAAACAACATGTTTGAGATTGCAGACAGATTAATTGGGATTTATAAAACCCAGAACACCACCAAAAGTGTGGCCACCAACCCCAAAATCCTGGCTGTGAAAGGACTGGAGGAGCTCGGCATGGTTGGGTGCAGCGTAGCCCAAAAATAGGGAGGAAGCAACTTCCAGCCCCATGGCTGCTGTTTATTTTTGTCTGATCTCATTTTGTATTTTATACTTTGTTTTGTTTTGTAAATTTTGATTAAATTTTGTAAAAAATTGAGCTTGTTAATATAAACCCAGCCTCAATAAATTCCACTTCTTGAATGTCATGTAAAAATTGAGGAAGGTGAGACCTCTTAGAGAGGGAGCAAAGGAAAAAGATCAGTCCATGCTGGGAAACAGGAGGAGCCTGGAAGGTGGAATACCACCCTGTGCCTGAGAAGAGCATGGAATTGTGGAATTCCTGCTGGAAGCTGTGCCAAGGTGTGTGGAGGACAGGGAGGGGTTGGGGACAGCCAGCACAGCTTCATGGAGTGAGCACATCAGAGGACACAGGAAGGGCTGCTGATGTCACCTCTGGATCGTGCAAGGCCTTTGCCACGATCCCAAACACCCCTCTCTGGAGCTGGTGGGTGGATTGGGGGCTGCAGTGAGGGAATCACAGTGCTGGCCAGTCCTGCTTCAAGAAAATGCTTTATTTGTGTGTAAATTGATAATACAGAGTGCTTTGGTTTTACCAGGGGGCAGGGGCAGCACAAAGACACCAACTTAAGGAATCAGTGACATTTACTGCAATGCAAAACTGCCCAGAGTTCCAGGGGAAGCTCAGCAATGCACCTGATCAATGGCAAAGAATTCCAGCAGAAGCTCAGCAATGCACCTGATCAATGGCAAAGAATTCCAGCAGAAGCTCAGCAATGCACCTGATCTATGGCAAAGAATTCCAGGAGGGAAAAAGCTCAGCAATGCACCTGAGCAATGGCNGCTCAGCAATGCACCTGATCAATGGCAAAGAATTCCAGCAGAAGCTCAGCAATGCACCTGATCAATGGCAAAGAATTCCAGCAGAAGCTCAGCAATGCACCTGATCAATGGCAAAGAATTGCAAGAGGATGTTAAGGACCGAATTCTGCAGTTGTGGATCAAAACTCGCCTCTCCTCACCTTAAGGGGATCAGAACTTCAGCTCAGGAAATCCATGCAGTACAGAAAAGGAAGGATATAGAAACAGAACAAGTGTAGAGCTTTAACAATCCAGCTTTGAAGTAGTAAATTAAGAATAATGCTGGATTGCTGCACTAGGTTTCCATCTAAAGGAAGTCGTCAGGAAAAAATTTCCTGCATAACTCCATGGGTAGGGCAGAATTGTCACACATCTCTATCATTGTGTCCTGCAGGTAGGTGCAGAAATGCTGATAACTCTGCCGCAGGGATATCAAGAGATCTGTGAGAGAAGTCAGGATGGCACCAGATGAGATTTCCTTGTGCCACAGCGACACAAGCAGAACCAGCAGCAGCACAATGAAGTTCGGTTCGCTCAGAGTAGCCCAGAGCGCAGATGCTCCCGTTTGCTCTCCAGAGCTTTGGCCGCTGCCAGTCAGGTGGAATTCCGGAGTGTGGATCTCGTGGACCTGACCGATTTCAGTTTTAGACCACGTGTCCTGCAGCACCTTCTCCATCCTGGGATGAATCTCCACAGGTTCAGGGTCCGGGAGCTGCTTGTGTTTGAGGGCGTGGAGCCGCTGCTGCAGCCCGTCCAGCTTCTCCAGGAAAAGCAGCGGGGACTCCTCCTTCTGAAGAGCTGAATGCAGCTCCTTTAACTCACTCTCTTCTAACTTCAGCTTTTCCACCTCCTCGATGAGGGGATCGTATTTCTCCGAAATGCAGCTGTCCAGTTCATCCAGCGCCCTCAGCAGAGCTGCTTTTTTGTGCTCCAAAGCATCACCGAGCTCCTTAAAATACTGCAGCACGGCTTCCCTGTCGCTCTGCAGGGCGCTCCGGCACCGGGCCCTCTGCTGCTGCAGCCTCTCAGAGCACGAGAACACCTCGGAGCGGGATTGACCCGTCAGCTCCTCCAGGAGCTTTCCCAAAGCTTCCCGGCCTTTCCTGTAGACGCTCTGGAGGTCATCGATGGGGTGCCCGCGGTGCTTGCCGACGGTGAGGCACTGGCCGCACACCAGCTGCCGGTCCTGCAGGCAGTAAATGTTCAGAGGCTGCCGGGGGTGAGCCCTGCACGTCCCCACCTCGGCCTCGGCCCCGGCCTGGGCCAGCTTCTCCTGCTGCCACTTGTCGATGACGGCCTTGAGGGCGAAGTTGATGGGCAGCGCTTGGGGCCCGGCAGCGGGAACGGCCAGCACGGCCCTGCAGCTGGGACAGCTCAGGCAGCTCCCGCTGGGAAACGCCTCCGAGGGCCGCAGGAGGCCCTGCAGGCACGGGCGGCAGAACGTGTGCGAGCACGGCAGCACCCGCGGCTCCTCGAAGAGCTCGCAGCAAATGGCACAGGTGAGCTCCTCCTCCAGCCGCTCCATGGCCTGCCAGGGACACACAAAAACACACAAATAACAGGGGTTCAGCTCTGCTCACAACCTCTGCAGCCACCCACCAGCCTCAACTGCACGCTCCCCGAGCGGGAATTCCCTGCCTGGGCGCTTCACTGCTAAAGGGGGAAGGAAAAAGAATGGAAGTGAGCAACGGTTCAAAGAGCTCAGCAATTCCAAGCTGCACTCAGCATTCATCCAACCACAGCCAGATCATCCATATCCAACCTCTGCCTTAAAAAGCCAGGAAAAGCAGCCCTAGATACTGGTTACAGTGGGAAACAGTAGCAGAGAGTGGTAAAAGCCAGAACTAGAATTTCTCAATAACCTCAGAGCTATGGACATTTTCTCCCACCACGAGTAACATTTGCAATGTGAACAGAAGTACAGAACTTGTTATTCTCCCCTGCTTGTTTCAAATGTTACTTTTGTAACATAAAATAGTCATAAGTGCATGAAACAGTCACATTTAAAAGCTCTCTCAAGGCCCTGGCACAGAAAGTCCAGCTCAGCAGCCCTCACAGACAGCACCACACCAGGAATTACTCCTGGGTTTCTTTAAGCACAAAACTGAAAAATTAACTTTCACTTTCCATTCTCTGCAGTGTTGCTTTGTTCTGTTTCCCAGCTCTGAGCTCACACTGCAAAGCCCCAAGTAACAGTAACACTAAAGCCTGTTTTCATAATAAATCATAATCCTGGTTTTCCTTCTGCTAAAAAATGAGGAAATTGGTACCAAATTTCCTCCTCTTTGTGCCACACTTTCCTGCCCCCTTCCTCTGCTCCAGTCAGCTCTGTGGACTTTGCTACACTGCAAAAATAAATTGTCAGAGCACTTAGGATCAAAGCCCATCAATTTAGGGTCTAACCTGAGATCTGCAGCTGGGCTCAGGCTGAGGGAAGGCAGGAGCTGAGAGCCAGACCCTGTTCTTTGGGAGTTAAATCAGCTCTGGGCACAGGAGCCTGTGCTGCTGGCACAGAAATAAGCCTGGCTTATCTCACTGGGTTAGGGAGGGCAGCCTGGGCTGCTGACTCAGCCCCTGGGCCCAAATTGAGGTGAAATGAGGCCAAAGGATCAACTGCAACGTTTTATTTATGGCAGCAGGAGTTTCAGCTTAGAAGCAGAGGAAGAAAAGAGGAAGGAAAAAGAGGAAAAGCTCAGGATCAGCACCCAGGGCTCCACACTGATACAAGAGGGAAATTTCCTTCCTAAGGAACACACATCCAACTTACCTGAGCTGTGGAAAGGGCGAGAGAAAACGAATCTTCACAAGATTGCTTTAACTGCCAACGAGTTTTTTGCTACCAGAAAAGCAAAGGAAAACCTTTACAAAACGTTTTTGACTGTGTGAGGAAAGCCCTCAGAGCTGCAGGAGGAATGTCCCTCCCAGCACAGGGAGCTGCAGGAGGAATGTCCCTCCCAGCACAGGAGCTGCCGGAGGCACGGACGGCCCACCACAAACGGG
>VZTH01007345.1:1204-37571 GCA_013397815.1 Aleadryas rufinucha | reverse complement strand
TTCTGTGATTCTGTGACTGAGAACTCCCATGGCACGGGGCTGAATTCTGTCTGCACAAGGGAGCTCCATCCTGCCAGAGCTCGGCTCTGCCACCCTTCCAGTGCTCCCAGCACGAGCTGGGTGAGTTTTGGAGACGCCCACGTGCCCACGCTGCTGGCAGGAGCCAACTTGATTTTAAAATAACCCCATTTCCCAACTACCCAAGTTAAGGCACACTTTCCAATTGAGAAAAGACAAAAATAGGACCTACCTCCTCTCGCCATTAATACAGTTATTAAACCGCGTACAGATTAATTGTGCATTTTAATAACCCTGAGCATGAATATTCATAACACATTTCTTGCTCATGTTCTAATTAAAACATACTAATAGAATAAGATGTAGCTGTCAGACAGTCATTTTTTTTTCCCTCACGGTTTTCCTGCCGCAGCCAAGAAGAGCTGATAGACAAGAGCTGTCCTAAGCTTCAGCAGGGATAAAAATAATTTAACCACATTTGGGCTCAGAAAAAATATCCTTGGTGCAGTAATGAACCTTAGTAAGGGCTATGGACAAGTGTCCAGTGATGCAGAGCAGCGAGAGCTGATCCCATCCAGGAGGAACGGAACCACTTTGGACACACAACTCTAACAAAAAACACGGGCAGAGAGTGATAGGAAAGGAAAAGGGAACTGCTTTACCTAAAGGAGGACAGATTTAATTCAGATATTGAGAAGAAATTCTCCCCTATGAGGGTGGGGAGGCCCTGGCACAGGGTGCCCAGAGCAGCTGTGGCTGCCCCTGGATCCCTGGCAGTGTCCAAGGCCAGGCTGGATGGGGCTTCGAGCAGCCTGGGACAGTGGAAGGTGTCCCTGCCATGGCAGGGGATGGGACTGGATGGGCTTCAAGGTCCCTTCCAACCCAAACCATTCCAGGATTCTGTGTAAAGGCATTAAAAAGGGGCAGTGTTTTGTGATCCATCCCACACCCCACATCCCTCCTGCTCAGTTCCCTGCCTGTGCCTTCCAGCTGCCCTCCAGGGGAGCCGAAAACGCCGCACCAGGAGAGGCTGCCCTGGTTCCAACAGCCAGAGCCCCCAAACCCACCTGGGCACAGGTGCTGGTCCTGGAGCCCTGAGCTCTGTGTGCCCCAGCCCAAGCACAGCACTGGGATATGGTGTGGGAGGGAACGTGGTGGCTCTGGAGTCAGCTCTGACCACCTGCACACAGCCAAGGACCCCACAACACACAGCCTTTGTGTGCAGGGGACAAGGGCAGGAGCTGGACCCGATGGTCCCCGTGTGTCCCTTCCAGCTCAGGATATTCCAGGATCTGTGAAAGCTCAAAGCAAAGCTCAAGGGCTGTGCAGCCATCTCTCCGGATCCAGAGGACACACAGGGATGGAGAACAGGTTGTTTTGCTCCTGACCCCTCTCAGACACCATTTGCAAAGCAAATACAGAGTTTTTGCTCTTAAGTCCTGGATCAAGGGGTACCCTGAGGAGAATGTACACTGCTGGAAAGCTGCAGCCCCAAATCATGGAATGGTTGGGTTGGAAGGGACCTCAAAGCCCATCTCATCCCACCCCTGCCATGGACAGGGACACCTTCCACTGTCCCAGGCTGCTCCAAGCCCCAATGTCCAGCCTGGCCTTGGGCACTGCCAGGGATCCAGGGGCAGCCACAGCTGCTCTGGGCACCCTGTGCCAGGGCCTCCCCACCCTCCCAGGGAGGAATTTCTGGAATTTCTTCCTATGACTCGAAATGTCCCAAAGGCATCTCGTTTTCACTGTCAGGAAGAGGAGGCAGCAAGGGACCCTCAGAGCAGCCCTGGGGGTGACACTGGGGGACACTGCTGGGGTTTCAGTCAGCTGTGACTGAGCTGGGCTGAGCCTCTCCCTCCCCCTGGCCTCCACAATCTGCCCTCCCTAATCTGATTCCCAGCAAAACGACTGGGCCAGGCTTTTTTTTTTTAATTTTAAATTCTATTAAAAATATTTAGGCCAAATCCCTCCTGTGGCTGGAGGAGGTCTGGAAGCAGCTGCAGCTGCCATGAAGGTGCATCTTCCATCCTCCAGAGAGACCACACAATGCCCGTGGTGGGGATTTGAGGGCCAGGAGGGAAATTCCAGCTCTGCAGCCACAGCAGTGCCCGAGGGTAGGAGCAGGACAAGGATGTGGTGGCAGCTGGAAGTAAAAACCCCACTGCCAGCAGCTTTTCAAGCTCGTGGAATATTTAGATCCACGGAATGGTTTGGGTTGGAAGAAGCCTTAAAGATCATCTGGTTCCAAACCCCCTGCCATGGTTATTTAACCCAGAGAAGCCCTGCTCCCCACCTGCCTCCCTCGGGGGTGGGACAGCACGAGCCACCACAGGCAGGGCCACCGCTGCCACCGTGACTTGACTGGAAGCAGAGGTGACAGAAGGCTGCTTGATAAACACTTCCAAATTAAGCGGCTTTGTGTGCTAATCGCTCTGGCGATCAGCCCCACAGCAAAATCTCTGCTAAAAGGGATTGGAAATCAATAAAATTAGTCGGCCAGTAATTAGCTTTAGTCCCAGGCAAACCAGCAAAGTTGTTTTTCCTGAGGAGAGCTGGCTCCACTCGGTGAGGAACGACCCAGCCGGGAGCCCCGGGGAAAGGCCCTGAGGTGCTGGCACAGCCCCCACGAGGGAAAACGGGGTGCTGGGAGCAGCTCCCAGAATTCCTGTTTATTTACCAGCCCCATCCATCCCCAAATAGGAAAAAACAGCTGTGAGTGGAAGGCAGCCGGGAGCTGTTTACAGGACGTCGATTGTGGACGGGGCCATACAATTCCTTCACTTCCTCTTCCCGGCGCACGACAAAACAATTAAAATAAAAATAAGGGGGGGGGGGTAAAAACCCCACCCTGAACACCTGGAGGGCAGCACGAGGTCCCTGGCAATGCCACCCTGCAGGGCTCTGCTCATGGGGCAGGTCAGGGGAGGTTTTATCCCCTTCACTGCCTTGAAATTTGAGGTTGGACCAAAACTGACCGGTTGGGACAGTGAGGCTCAGCTGTTCTGCTGCCCTGGCAGTGTCCAAGGCCAGGCTGGGCAGGGCTGGGAGCAACCTGGGACAGTGGAAGGTGTCCCTGCCCATGGCAGGGGGCTGGAATGTGCTGCTGCTTCCTGACCTGTCCAGGGGCATCAAGTGGGCCAGGTGGCACTTCCCTCTGGGACAGGAGCCCAGGGAAGGGCTGGAGCTGTGTCAGGCCTTGGGATGGAGCTCAGGGAAAGGTGCTTCCCCCCGAGGGTGCTGGGCACTGCCCAGGCTCCCCAGGGAATGGTCCCGGCCCCGAGGCTGCCAGAGCTCCAGGAGCGTTTGGACAGCGCTGCCAGGGATGCCCAGGGTGGGGCTGTTGGGGTGTCTGTGCAGGTGTCTGTGCACTGATGGTCCCTGAGGGTCCCTTCCAGCTCAGGATATTCCAGGATTCCATAAACAGATGCTCTGGACCAGGACAGCCCAGTGACACCATCCCCCAAGGGGGACACACAACAGCACCCACGTTAAACTCACAGATCCCCGCACGATTTCTGGGCAGATTCTGCCCCTTTGTCTTTGTGATGAAGAATGCACCCAGAACCCAAAGCCAGGACACCCCCACACTCCCCTGATCCAGGGGAGCACCTGCTGCTGCCGCCCCCTCCCCAAATGTGCGCTCAGGGATAATTTTTGACTTCAAAGAGCTGATGCCACCACTTTGGTGATTGTTAATTCCTCTGCTCAGCATCTGCTCAGCATCTCCTACACTGTATTCCAGTTCAGCAGTTTCTGCACACACACAGATGGGTTTTAGGAAATGGTTGGGGTGGGGAAAAATGGGAGAGAACCAGGGAAGGAGTGGGGGAAAATGGTCCATCCTCCATGGGCTTTCCATGAGGGATAACTACAGGGGAAATTAAACCTACACCAAAACCAAACAAAGCCAGAGAGAAGGGAAAGAGGCAAAGAAGTGCTTTAGTAACTCCAGGGCTTTTGGAAGATGTTCTGATATCACTGAAACGGCTCTCAAAGGACAGGGCAGGCTCCAAGGCAGCCCCAGACTGGTTTTGGGGGTGGTGGTGTGGCACCCCAGAAACAGAATCCTGGAATGTCCAGAGCTGGAAGGGACCCACAAGGGTCACTGAGTGCAACTCCTGTCCCTGCACAGGACACCCCAGCAATCCCACTCCGTGCATAAACAATAATAATTGTATGCAATAATAGATGTACAAAGCAGTGCCCTGCACAGGGGTGAGGAAGTTTTGGAAAAACCAACAAAACCCAACCAGCAAATTCAGCTATCCCTCACTTCAGAGTTGTATTTGCAGATGTAGAGGGAGCTCCCCACTGCATTTTAGGGAGTGATTTTATGGTAATCAAAATAAAAACTTGCCTTTATTTTAAGTCATCATTAAGGAAATTAATGATTTGGGCCAGCCCAAGCCTCACCAAGGCCTTGCAAAATGACTGCACAGGGTGCCCATGGTGGCACTGGGGCACAGCCACCACCCCCCGTGTCCAGAACATGGCCAAGGACCCGACCCAGGGTGCCAAGGTTCACACCAGCAGTGAACTGTTGGGCTGTGCTCCTCCTGGAGGATGGGTCAGACTGGACAGGATTTACTAAACTAAAAAAATGGGGAGGGATGGATTAATGGATTCATGGATGGATGGGTGGATGGGAACAGCCCTGGGGAGAAGGATTTGGGGCTGTTGGTGGGTGAGAGGCTCAACCTGCCCCGGCCATGGGCACTGACCCCAGAAACCCCCCCTGTGCTGGGCTGAGCCCCCAGCGTGGGCAGCAGGGGAGGGGGGATTCTGCCCCTCTGCCCCGCTCAGGTGAGACCCCACCTGCAGAGCTGCCCCAGCCCTGGGGAACAACATCAGGAGGACGTGGAGCTGCTGGAGCCAGTCCAGAGGAGGCCACGGAGATGCTCCCAGGGCTGGAGCCCCTCTGCTCTGGAGCCAGGCTGGGAGAGCTGGGGGTGCTCACCTGGAGAGGAGAAGGCTCCAGGGAGAGCTCAGAGCCCCTTCCCCTTCCCTGGAAGGGTGGGGAGGCCCTGGCACAGGGTGCCCAGAGCAGCTGTGGCTGCCCCTGGATCCCTGGCAGTGTCCAAGGCCAGGTTGGACGGGGCTTGGAGCAGCCTGGGACAGTGGAAGGTGTCCCTGCCCATGGCAGGGGGTGGCACTGGATGGACTTTAAGGTCCCTTCCAGCCCAAGCCATTCTGGGACCCTGTGATAGAAATCTGGTGAGAGAAGTGAAGGCAGGGAGGCCTTTGGGCCTCCCAAACACAGGGCAGATCCTGCTCCTTGCAGCAGGAACGCCCCGAGAGCAGCAGCTAGCCCTTCTCCCAGCCCCTGGGAGAGCCAGCAAGATGCCACACGGAGAAAGAAAACAAACCTGTGACGACAACCAGAGGGAAGAAAATAAACTTTAAAGCTCAAAACACTTCCCCCAGCTGTAAAAACAAAGGCCAGCAGTGACCAAACACGAGCACAAAGGAGCAGCAGGAGAAGGGGATGGAGGATAACACAGGCAGGGCTTTCTAAAGGTCACCAGCCTGCGGGACAAACCCACCACGTCCCTCGTCCCCAGCCCCTCCAGGACAAACCTACCCATGTCCCTGATCCCCAGGCTCCATCCAAGCCTGACAGCCCTGCAAGAAGCAGGATGTCAAGGAGGGTCCAAGGGACAAAAGTGCAGGGAAACGGACCAACAATAACACTGGGCTGAGTCAGACCCACAACAGGTGTCAGAGGAGTCGCTTCTCTCTGCTGTCCCTCAGACCAGCCCTGCTTTGGAGGGGCAGCTCTGCTCCCTCTGTGCACATGGGAACAGAGACTCGGGGTGAGGTGACAGTGGGAACCCCACGGCCGGGCTGGACAGCCTTCAGTGCCACTGCCCTGTGACAGGGTGGGTGACAGCGACCACAGAGGCTGGGAGAGCACAAGGGGATGGCCCAAACCACTGAAAGCAGCTTGGGACAAGCCCAACCCTGCAGAACAACAAGGAGGTGGCCCAGACCCGACCCTGTGGTACTCCTTTCCAGGAGGGTGTCACACAGCACAATGTNCCTGAGCGGGGCAGAGGGGCAGAATCCCCCCCTCCCCTGCTGCCCACGCTGGGGGCTCAGCCCAGCACAGGGGGGGTTTCTGGGGTCAGTGCCCATGGCCGGGGCAGGTTGAGCCTCTCACCCACCAACAGCCCCAAATCCTTCTCCCCAGGGCTGCTCCTGCTCTATTCTCCCATAAAAGCACAGACAGCCCTGTGGAGAACCTTCCTTGCTTCTGCTTCATGTGCATTCAACATCAACACATTTGCTGCCACAAAACAACTGAAATTCCGGAGATAACAGGGTTATTCCCAAAGCCAGGGGTTATATTCCATTAAACAGAAAGCTTCAGGGAGAAGACTGAGCGTAAATCCACATCCTGGTTTTTCCAGGTCATTTATTGTACCACAGAGCTGCACACCCATGAGAGCTGCAGACACTCCACACTCACACGTGGATTGCTGCCCAAAGGGACAGAACTCATCCTGCCGAGTGAACGAGGGAACTCAGCAGCCTGAAGCCAGCGAGGACTGAAACACAGCGGGTCCCCCGAGACACTCTCGGTGACCTCCCGTGCTCCTCGGGCCATGGGGTGTTTTGCACACCCCCACAGACACACAGAGGAGCTGCAACACCCCCACTCAGCAGCACCACCTCTATTTCTGCTCTGATTTGCATCTTTCCAAGTATTGTTTAATTTGCAATGTAAAATCAAATTACAGCCTCAGAGATGCAACCGGAACACCGGCAAACAGAAATCTTCTCCCACTTGGTTTCCATTACTCACCAGGGAAGACGAATGGGGACAGAAGCTTGTTTACTTACAAGTGACCAAAAAAACCCCCCAGAAGTTTGCCAGAGAGGCATTTGAGATCAATCAGGCAGGCAGTGCCAGCCGTGTGTACGTGAGCCCTCCCAGCCCTGCACTGCTGCAGCCCTGCAGGTAGGGAGGCCAGGGGCTGTTAAAAATTAGACAAATTAAGGATGGCTTCCAAAAAATGTGGAAATTACACGGGGAAGTGGCCAAACACACGTACACCCCACCGGGGTGGCCTTGGCATTTGTTTGTGAGCCTCCTCCCAGAGGGGAGAGGGATGGTGGGGAATGACTTGTGCACTAATGCACAACTCCCTGCGAGCTTCCTTGGGAAAAGCAGACCCTGGAGGGGTGAGGAAGACAGCCAGAGGTGGCGATTCCAAGCCCAGAGGTGGCGATTCCAAGCCCAGGGGTGGCGATTCCAAGCCCAGGGGTGCGATCCTGCGGGGTGCTGGGCCCCCGTGGATGCCCCAAGGGCGCAGGATGCGGCCGCAGGGCCCGAGAGCCAGCGCTGGCCCAGACGATGATTCAGCCCACAGGAAGGATCATCTCAGAAGAATTGCTGGACACAATGAGGAAAACTTTCCCAAACAAAGCGTTCTCACCACCACCTGCCTCCCTGCCTCAGCCCTGGCTCCTGTTCGCGAGTAACCTCCAGGCTCCGGTCACCACAAGAGAAGTCGGTGTTTTTGTTTTCCCCTTTCCCAAGGTGAGCATTCCTGGGCCACAGCGGGCTCAGGATTCCACCCTGGCCCCTGAGAGCAACACAGAAGCTGCCAACACAGCCCCCAGCCATGTCCAGTTACAGCCAGCAACCTCAGGGCTGCAAACTTCAGGAGCTGGATATACCCAGAATATACAAGCCAGGCTTCCTAAGGCACCCCAAAGCAAACCCGTGGGTCAGAGCACACCAGGTGCAGAGCTTTGGGGATAACTGCACGTGCAGCCGAGGAGTTCTCCCTCCCTCCCTCCCAGACAGCAGCTCTTACAGAATCTGGTCCATGTGACACCACACAGTGAGGTATTCACCTGAAGAACAATTTAAAGACAGATGTGACCTATTTAGAGCTCTGCCAAATATTTCTGTAAATGAATAGACCATCGATTATTTAAATTGCATTAAAAAGGGCTGAATTCAATCCACTTGCTCCTACAAAGCACCATCTCCATGAACCACAACTCTTTAAATATAAACACTTCAAGATGTTCACTCGTCCCTCGCCCTGAAAGGATCTACATCTTTGTACAACCATACCCTGTACCCCAAATTCCCCTTGCAGCCCTAAAGCCAAAAGGACAAGTCACAGGAAGAGTTTACCTGAAGACAAATCCAAACCCATCAGCTTTAAGGCCACCAAGGCTTATGGTGTGTATGGGGCAGGGCCATCAGCCCTCGTGCCCTTGGCAGGAGCCACTGATACATCGCTGTGGGTTCAGGCTGTCAGTCACCCCTGAGACCTTGTTTGTCTCACACTGCTCAGGGGACACCAAAAGGTTGCTCCAGCCCCTCGTGCCCTCATCCCCTTGTCCCTAAATCCAGCTCCCAACACATGTCTCCAAGCAGTGCCCAAACACTGGTGGAGGGATTAAGGCACCGAGCTGGTGGGGAGGATGGGTTTTATAAACCTAAATGTGCCACCTGGTTTGGGATGTAGAGAAGAGCCTGGGAGAGGACAGGATGGAGCAAGGGCAGCCTGGATTCAATCTGTGTGTGGTTGGTCGTGGTGGCACCAGCTCAGGCTGGGACGTGCCACCCTTGGCAGGGGCTGCCGGGCTCCTCCTGCACTGCGAGGGGCAAGGGGAGCCCACCCCCACCGTCCCTTCAGGCTGGGCACCGACTGTCCCTGGGCAAACAGTGGCACGGGTGAGGTGCCAGTAGATGGCACTCAATGAGTAAAACGGATCCTCCTCTTTCCCAGGACTCACCAACACCTTTCTCCTGCCTGCACATCTCAAACCATTTCCTGGGTGCGACTTTGGCATCGCTCAACAGCAGCCAGCAGGAGCTGGTGCTCCTTGGTCTCATCCCTTGTGCTGGGCAGCAAAAAAAAGCCCTGAAAAAACACCACTGCCCAGGCCCTCAGAAGCCCCACAGAGATCTAAGGAAAGCAGATTTTATTATTTTTACTGACATCTTTCACGTTACCCTGGGCACACACTGACCATTGGATGGGTGGCCCTGGGAAGGTGGGAGGGGTTTTCCTCTCCCTGCTCCATAGCCAGCGTGGCAAACCCATGGCAGCACCAGCCTGGCCCCACAGCCCATCCCAGCCCTCCCACAGCTCACACAGCAGGGCTCTGTGCTGCTCAGAACATGCTGGAGACAAAAAAAGACCCATTAGATTATCTCGTCTGTGTCTCTTCTACACGAGGGTTCGATTTGTGGTGCTTTTGTCAAGTCAAGCACTAACACTCCTTATCAGGAATCCCAATACAACTGTCTAGGAAAATTGACCATTAACAAGCTCCTCTGATATTTTGCTCAAAGCTTGCTTTCTTTTAACTATGAGAAGCTCAATGGAATGTTTTCCTCCATGAAGAAAAGAGCTGCAGCAGTTAAAAACCTGGAGCTGCAGTTTGCTGGGATGGTGAGAGCTGAGCTCACCACTGTAGATGAGAAGCTGCTGTCATGAAGGAAAGTGGCTGCATTTTCAAATGCAAGTTTGAAATAAAAAAAAATAAAAATTGTATGTATAAAAATGAGAGGGGGGAAAAAAAAAGCCATTCCCAGCCTAGTGCTGCAAGGAAAACAAGGACCAAAGTCATCTCCAAATCCCTGGACTGCCTCCAGCACGTGAGCTCTGCTGGCAGCTCCCACCTCTGCTCTGGGGACACCCAGGGCCGTGCTGGCCCCTGACAAAGCTCCCTCCAGATCCTCGCTGCCCCAGGTTCATGAGTGGCTCAGGGCATGGCAGCACTGGCTGCTGTGGCAGGAAAGGGCCCTTCTCACCCTGCGTTTTTCTTGAGTGAGTTCTGGGCTTGCTGGACTTTCCAGGGGCTGCTGAACATGTAAGACAGCAGGAAACCCAAAGAAAATCGGTTCCCCATTTGGAGCACAACGTGCCTCAGAAGCCCCCAAGATGGGGCAGGCCAGGATGGATGGGAAGAGGAAGATCTCAGCTGGCAGCTGGTTTGCAAAACCACAGCCCCACACCTTCGCCTCTCAGAGCCCCGGCACTGCTGCCACCACAGCACAGGGAGCGGGGACAGGCTGGAGGGGACAAACTGCCCTGCCTGCTCCACCAGATCCCCCATTTCCCAACAGAATCAAGGGGAAACAAGCTGTTATCAACCTCTCTGGTGCCCAGGATCCACCACACTCTGGGGCTGTACACCCAGCTCCTGCCCACGCTGCTGTGGTCAGGGTGAGGAGCACGCACACCAACCGCTGCTCACCTTGGGCACGGAGCTTTAACTCTCTCAGAGAGTCCCAGAATTGTTTGGGTTGGAAGGGACCTTAAAGCTCATCCTGTTCCACCCCCTGCCACAGGCAGGGACACCTTCCACTATCCCAGGGTGCCCACAGGAACCTGCTCCTGGCCTTGCACCGTTCTGTCCACCCAGCAATTCCCCCTGATCTGGCAGCATCCCAAAGCCTCAGCTGCTCCCTGGCACCCCAGAGAGAGCCCAGTCCGCACCCAGGATGCTGCCTCACCTACACACAAGCCCATGTTCATTTAACATCCAGAGGTGCAGGTTTCCCAAGGTGTCCTGTAGCCCACCTCAGCTCAAAGCAGGCACCATGTGCAGCAATTCAGACGAGACAGTTCCTCTTAAGTTACAGCTCAACACACACAAGTCACTCCAATCAAAGCCAGACCACCTCCAGAGAGCTGTGCCTTGTTTGATTCATATCTAAAACCACCTGAAATAAAAACCATCCCACGAGCCCCTTGTAGGGCAAGGAAACCCCACACCCAGGTTGTGTCACCGCAGCAATTAACAATACAGCAATTAACTGTGCCAGCGACGGGCTCAGGGCGTGGGGGCCACGGGTGACCTACACAGGACACCCTCAGCTGGCACCTGAACTTTGTGCTGTGTCCCCAACCTACAGAGCCCTCTCCTGCTGCAGCCCTGCCCTCATCGCAGTTGTGACAGGTTTAGGGGACTTGGGCACACGCAGTGGGGAGGCAGCAGACAAAGCTGAGCTGTTCCTGCTCCCAGAGCAGGGTCAGGTGTCCTCAAGCAGCTTTAAGGCTCTCAGTTCCTGACCAACAGCACTGAAAAGTACCGGGAATGTGAGGAAGAAGATCCCTGCACAATTCCAGCCCGACCCTCCAGCCCACCCAAACCCTCGAGAGCACAACTCCCGACCGACCCACTGCAGATGACCCCTTCGCACTCCATCCTCCCACCCTTGAGCAAAAACCCTGCCAGGCATGTGCCAGGCATGTACCCCTGGACAGCTCGTTCTGGGCTGCCATGTCCCTGGAGCCGCTGGCAGCAAGGAGCCCGGGTCCCTGTGTCCAGCGCAGGTCCCTGTGTCCAGTGCAGGTCCCTGTGTCCAGCCTGGGGCCCTGTGTCCAGTGCGGGTCCCTGTGTCCAGCCCGGGTCCCTGTGTCCAGCCTGGGGCCCTGTGTCCAGCCTGGGGCCCTGTGTCCAGCCCGGGTCCCTGTGTCCAGCCTGGGGCCCTGTGTCCAGCCTGGGGCCCTGTGTCCAGCCCGGGTCCCTGGGGCCCGCCCAGGTCCCTGTGCCCAGCGCTCCAGCCCGGCCCCGGGAGGGAGGAGCAGCTCCCAGTGCCTCTGGCCAGTCCTGCCCACCACCGCCTGCCTTTGTTTGGGGACTGAGAGCTCGCTGCAGGGACAGGCGGAGGCAGCGAAAGGAAACTTCATGAAGTTTATGGCGTGGCTCAGGTTTACCAGGGAGTTTGTGAAGTGCTGCCTGGAGAGCAAAGAGCAAATGGACAGCGTCTCCTCCAGGCCAGGATTGTTCCCAGGGAGCCCTGGAAAAAATCACCCAAGTGCCTCAGTCATGCTCTGATCTACAGACGAGGGTGGGGAGGCCCTGGCACAGGGTGCCCAGAGCAGCTGTGGCTGCCCCTGGATCCCTGGCAGTGTCCAAGGCCAGGCTGGACGGGGCTTGGAGCAGCCTGGGACAGTGGAAGGTGTCCCCGCCCATGGCACTGGATGATCCTTAAGGTCTCTTCCAGCCCAAAGCACTCTGTGATTCCATGATGTTATCTTCTTGTTATCTCCTTGCCAGGAGCCCTTTAAAGGCCAGGTCAGCACCAGGGCTGCAGCTGGAGCAGTTTCTGTCCCCTCACAAAAGCCACCTCCACCCAACCCTGCACAGCTCTGCCGTGGTGATCCAGGGGACTCCTCTGGCACAGCCCTGGGCACTGGTTATTGTTTGGCTTCCCTTTATCTGCAGATCTCAAAGCATTTTGTAAATGTTAAACCTTGAAGCCTCTCCAGGGAACAAAACTCTTTCTGCCATTGTACAGATGGAGAGACTTGCCCAAAAACGAGGGCAGAGCTAGGGAGGCAGCAGGGCCCAGAGCTGAGCCAGCTCAGCTTTCTATGGGCACAAAGTGCAGCGACAGAGATTATCTCTGGAAGAGCTGCGGGGACAAACACAGCTCCTGGGAGAAGCACTCACTCTCCAGGTGGGAAAGCCTGGCATGCTGGAGCACCCAAAAATTTATTTACAACTGGTGCTCCAAACCACAACGTCTCACCCATCTTTCAGTTTTCTTCTTTGGGTAAAAAAAAAAACCAACCCAGTTCTACAGTTTCAACTTTTCAGAAAATTATTTAAAGAAAACAGAACAAAAAACCACAATGATTTTAAAAATACAAAGCAAGCTGGGGGAGAAGGGCTCTTCTCTATTTCTGAGCTGACCCAGGAGGGCTGGGCAGGGCAGGGAGCTGGGGGAGATGCTCCTGCCTGGCTCTTCTCCCCATCTTTTCACTCAGCTTTATTTCCCATGCACTTCAATTTAAAGGAACCTGAGGGCCAGCAGGAATTGGGAATTCAGAGCCACCAAGCAAGGCTTTGCCCAGTGCTCCAGGGAACTGCTGCAGTGAGCCAGATAGGATGGAATTGTACCAGCACTTCACTCAGGACATCGCTCATCGCCTGCAGGCTCCAGCTAAGGGAGAAACCCCACATAACTGAGTGTCTGGGATGGGCAGGAGCCAGCACAAGGGTGCCCTGGCAGCTGGAAAACCTCACAGGAATGAGGACAAGCAGCAGCAGGAGCAGCCCAGCACAGGCATCCCCTGGGATGCACAAACCAGCTCTGCTCAGGCTGTGAAGGTGCTGGAGCAGCTCTCACAGGAAGCAAGTGAAGTGCCTGGCCTAAGGAACCTCCAGTTTTGACTAAAACAAGCAACCAAAGGCAACCCCAGAAGTTTTGCTGTGAACTCATGACTCCAGACATCACTTCCCTGAGATGCCTCAATTCCCAGACCCTTCTCAGAGCATCATCTCTCCCCCAAGCCCAGGCTCTCAGGTGACAGACACTCTTCCAGGTTCTGACCCACACCTGGTGCTCTGTACCACAGGAAACCTGGAAAAGCAAAACTGGCTATGAAGAAGGCATGGAGAGCCAGGACACAGGGAATGGCTTCCACTGCTAGAGGGCAGGGATGGATGGGATATTGGGAAGGACTTGTTGGCTGGGAGGGTGGGGAGGCCCTGGCACAGGGTGCCCAGAGCAGCTGTGGCTGGCCCTGGATCCCTGGCAGTGTCCAAGGCCAGGTTGGACAGGGCTTGGAGCAGCCTGGGACAGTGGAAGGTGTCCCTGCCCATGGCAGGGGGGGCACTGGATGGGTTTTGAGGTCCCTTTCAGCCCAAACCAGTCTGGAATTCTGTGAAGAGCATGTAAAAACCCCACAGGACAGAACTCAGGACTCATTTTCCACTCCAAGCTGCTCACATCCAAGTGGTGTTTCCAGCATGACAGAACTCCACTTGGACCAACTCATGCTTCCCTGCGGAGCCAGGCAGTTCCTGGAAAGTCAGCGCAGGGACAGCAGCACCTCTGTGCCACCAGCCCTGGAAAGGGGAGCACCACAACTGCCAGCCCCTTCCATGTCTCCCCTGCAGCTTGGGAAGGAGCCAGAGCTGGAGGGGACACGAGGCAGCTCTTGGTGACCGACAGGGAGAGGCCGGGCAGAGGCCTCCAGGCACCTCGGCCAGAAACAGCAGCTTAACATTCAACGAGCCCCAGGTTTTGAGTTCTGAAGTAATGGAAACTGAGAGCACCTGAGCAGGGTCTCTGCTGCCCACAAGGCAGCCCAGGCTCCTTCCCCTTCAGCTGTTTCGCCCCCGGTCGCCTCTGCAGCCGCCCCAGCCTCAGGCTGCTCGTTACATCAGGGCCAGGCTGCAGATCATGAAGGAAACACAGCTGGGACGGGCACCCCTGAGGCTCCACGCTCAGCCAAAAGGGAACTGGACTCAACCAAACCCAAATCAGGAGTCTCAGGTGTGAAGGTCAAGCAAGAAGGTGCAAAGTGGAGCTGTTTGGGAGAGGAGAAGCTGTGGATGGCAGCCTTGGGATGCTGGGGGATGCTCCCCAAGGAAGCTCAACCTGCAGGTCCTCCCCAGGGATTCAGATCGGCTCAGTTGGCCAAACCCACCCTGCCCCTTCTCTCCATCCTGCACCTTCACTCCCCACTGATTTCTTAATTAATTAATTAAAGTGGTGATGGCTGCTGGGCTTCATGATACCAACAGTGAATCAACAGCAGGTGGGTGGGCAAAGAGAAGGGGGACAAGAACCAGGAGAGCTCCAGGGTTTGGGGCCAACACTGCCCAGATGGGACCACTGCCACTGGGAGAGCAGCCACACACCCAGGACAGGAGCTCAGGAGCTCCTTCCACGTCCCCAGGGCTGGCTGTGCCAGGATGGAAATGGCTTTTGCTCTGCGCATCCCTGGGCTCAGGGACACCTTTGGACTATCCCAAGTGACCCTTCAGACAGGCAGAGACACCAAGGCTGACCCAGAGCTCCATGGTGCAATCCCAGACCAGACTAACCCTGCTCTTGGGATGCACCTCCCATCCCAAAGCATCCACAGAGTGCAGAGGTGAGAGTCCCATTAATGGCACTGCCAGAGCCTCCTGCCTCAGTCCCCAGCACCTGCGAGGCCAGAGAGCCCCTTGTGCCACGGGAAGGTGCCCCAGCCCTCCTGGGGCACAGCCCCCAGCCTTTCCTGGGAGAGATTTTAGAGTTAAAGCAACACCGGTAGTGGGATTGTCAGCAGCACAAATGCACAATCAGGAGGGGAAGATGTGGGGGGAAAGCATCCAACTGGCGAATATAATACTTGGAAGGAAAAGCAGATTTTTAAAAAAATAAAAAATGAGGGGGTGGCAAAAAAAAAAAATCTCAGGAAGTCATCTAGTCATTCCTGCTCTTTGCAGAAACAATAGACTCGGGATGCTGGCTAAGTTATAAATAATCCCGCTGGCTACACAACACAAATCCAAGACAGGAGCAGGGTAACTATCAGCCCCATGGAAAGTGAGTCACTACCTTCTTACAGCATTCCCAAAAAGGGAAAACACCATGGCCCCACTCCCACTCTGCTCCACTGGCCAGGACCCCATCCCGGGGGGGCAGGAGCAGCTCGGTGACACAACGTGGCTCTGAGACATGGACACAGAGAGCTCAGCAGCACTGAGGCTGATCCCAAACACACAGCCTGACACAGAATCATGGAATCCCAGAACATCCTGAGCTGGAAGGGACCCACAGGGATCATCAGTGCAGCCCCGGCCCTGCACAGACACCCCAACAACCCCACCCTGGGCATCCCTGGCAGCGCTGTCCAAACGCTCCTGGAGCTCTGGCAGCCTCGGGGCCGGGACCATTCCCTGGGGAGCCTGGGCAGTGCCCAGCACCCTCGGGGGGAAGAACCTTTCCCTGAGCTCCATCCCAACCCCCCTGACACAGCTCCAGCCCTTCCCTGGGCTCCTGTCCCTGTCCCAGAGCAGAGCTCAGCCCCTGCCCCTCCGCCTCCCCTCGGGAGGAGCTGCAGCCCCCGAGGAGCCTCCCCTCAGTCTCCTCTGCTCCAGCTGAACGAGCCAAGTGCCCTCAGCCGCTCCTCAGCCCCTTCCCCAGCTCCGTGTCCCTCCTCTGGACACTCTCCAACAGCTCTGGATCCCTCTGATACTGCAGACACTGCGGGACCAGTGGCAAGAAAGCTCAAATTGGGGAAAATAATGGGAAGCCACCAATTCCCCAACATCCTTCTCTTTTTAGAGAGGAAGTTGCCATTGTGAGATGCTTTGTCTGAGCTGTTTTCCAGATCCCTCCTCTGAACCTGAGAGCGAGCACAGAGATGAGATGAGCAAAGCCAGTGTGCCTCAAGATGCTGGTGAGACTGCCCCGGGCAGGGTGGGTGTGCCAGGGCCTCTGCCCCAAACACAGCCCTGCGGGAGGGACACGGCCCCTCTGGCCTGGCAGCTCGCAGGGCAAAGGGAAGATGCATCTTTTTGGGCACCCAGAATATCTTTGTGGCTTCTCTGTGTTTGTGGCTGACCAGGACACAGAGCACAAAGTGCAGCACCAGGGCCGGGGTGTCCCTGCACGGCCACAGCCCCAAAAGATCGGAACATGGAATCATGGAATGGTTTGGGTGGGCAGGAACCTCAAAGCCCACCTCATTCCACCCCCTGCCATGGGCAGGGACACCTTCCACTATCCCAGGTTGTTCCAAGCCCTGTTTAACCCGGCCTTGGACACTTCCAGGGATGGAGAGTCCTCAGCCTGTCTGAGTAACTGATAAAGGGAAAGAGCTTCCCAACGGCAGAATTGGAAGTGACATAAGTTCTCTTTTTTTTTTTTTTAAAAAAAAAAGCTTCCTGACTTGTTATTCCATTACCCAAATCTGGAAATGTAATCATATTAGTTCAGCTGCATTAACACAACAAAAAACCCCAACAAAAACTGTCTTAAAGATTGAATTGATCTCCAAGGAGTGAAGAGAAAGGAGAACAAAAGTCAGAAACTCGGAGCAAGCAGCTCCCCCTGTGAGCACCACGGCCAGCCCAGCATCCAAGCCACTCTGATGACAGATTCACAGAGGATGTGAAATAATCAGGATGTGAAGTGATTTTCAAGAGCTTTTTTTGCCAGGTAGGTGAGGTAAAAGGTCAGTAAGACCCACGTGAGCTCACCCAGCTCAGCAACGTAATGCTGAGTTTGTCACAGAGGTTAACTCAGCTTAAACAGACCTCAGACAAGGGGAAAAACCCAGCCTCGAGCCGAGTGGGAAGTGCAGGCAGCTCTAAGGGACTGCGGGGATGTGCAGTGTGGGCTCAGCAACCCGATGGCTCCCAAAACCTTCAGCAGCCCAGGCAGCAGCAAAGCCCCTGCTCCTGCTCCCTGGGGAGCACTGCCCAAACCATGGCCCTGGGTGGGAAGGGGCCTGGAGCAGCCACTGCTCCAGCTGAGGTGAAAAACCAAAAAGCCACAACCCCCAGCCCGGGAGCTGCAGCCGGGGCCCTTTCAGGGAGCGCCGGGAGCAACGTGAGGGGCTCCTGCACAAACCCACCCCATGGGCTGGGGAGTGTAGTGANCACGCTGGGGGCTCAGCCCAGGGCACAGCCAGGAGTGGAGCTGCCACCAAAAACGAGTTAAGAGTAAATCTAATCCCTCTCCCTCGTGGGGCTGGAGCTCCTGCACCTCACAGGCCTTGGAATGACCACGCAGCCAGACAAACCCAGTTTGGGAGGAAAGGTGTGAACGCTTTGAACCTCGGGACAAAAATGAAGGAACCCTGCTTCAAATTTTTTTCTTCAAAAAGGAAAAAAAACCCAACCAACCAACCAAC
Organism: Aleadryas rufinucha; assembly: GCA_013397815.1. Classification (NCBI taxonomy): domain Eukaryota; kingdom Metazoa; phylum Chordata; class Aves; order Passeriformes; genus Aleadryas; species Aleadryas rufinucha. The sequence continues at coordinate 19,929 of VZTH01007345.1, read as the reverse complement.
CATATGTGAAGGGGAGGCACATCCACCTTCCCACAGCTTCTCAGGCCATTCATCATTTGGATAAAATCCAGTTTCACATTGAAATTCAGCTGGACTTTCAAATGCAAATCCGAGGAGAAGAGCAACATATGGTAGAGGTTAGTGCGTATTTTTCCTAATTAGATGGCAAACTGCTGCTTTGTATAACAATGTTAACAGGGCAGGAGGAGCCTTTGCAAGGGAGCCCACATCACTTCAGAATAAAATGTCCCAGAAAGCAGCAGGGGCCCAGGCCACCCCCACTCTCTCAGGAAAGGTCACGTTCTCACTGCCACCAGGATGGGTTTTGTCACTTGTCAAAAGTGAGATCTGTCCCCCCAGCTTGGGCAAGACGAGGCAGAAAGGTAAGAGAGGGGATTGGCAACACCAGTGACCCCAAGGCTTGTCCTGAAGGGCTTTGGCTTCTTCCAGGTCAGGTTGTTCCCTGGGGCACCCCTGGATGCCACACACACTTGGGAGGGCTTTTGGAGGGGGAAAACCTTACTGGTTCCTCACCCCAGGAGCCAGGGATGAGGAAGGATGGGCAGAAGATGCTTCAGAACTCCCTGAGAAGGGGAGGAACAACTCTGCTTCAAGTAGTGCCCAGCAGCCACCACCAAACCTGCTGCCACCCATCCCCAGGAGAGGCAGGTGCCACGGCCAGAGGTGACCCCAGAGCTCGCTGGCCACACCCAGTGCCCTCAGACAGGACACAGGGAGCATCACCCACTTTCCTGGCAGGTTATTCCCAGCTAGGACAAGTCAAGGTTTATAGATGACTGTGCCTTGCCCTGCTTGCTCTGAAAAAAGCCACCTGCCCGTGTCCCTTTGTGCTGGAGGCTGCCCTCTCTCCCAGCCCTGGCCCCAGAGGCTCTGATACGGAGCTCATTTATTTATTTTCAGTCCCTGTCTAACCAGGCAAACTCCCCTGCTAGAAAAAGCTTATGCCACATTAACTTCACCTCCTTCTTACTCCTGACGCAATCCCCAGCTAAATTTAGAGGAAGACGTTGCCTGAGGTCACTTTGGAGGTGGGGATGTGCTTCCCAGGGTTCACAGGCAGATGGACAGTGTTTGTTAGATTTTTCTCCCTGCTGGCTTTGGAGCTGGGCTACCTGGCGAGTTAATTGAAAAATTCAGGATTAAAAAATGAGGGCAGATGTCCTGGACTGCCTCTTTCCCTTCTTTATTGAGGGAGTGAGGCACTGCAGGCAACTTCCCTCCAGAAACATTAATCAGGGCAGGGACAGGAGCATCCAAACAGCCACTGCAGAAACTCTCAAAAGCTGAACCAAAAATCTCCCCTCACAGCTCAGATTTTCCCCTTCTGATGTTTGTTCAGATGTACTTGCACCCTGCAAGACAGGGACAGACAGACCACGATCTCTGCAACCAACTGGCAAAACTCCCACCCTCCCCCAAACCCAGGCAAATCCCTGTTTGGGCGGCAGAGATGGAACGGCCCCAGTGAGGACACAGCTGGGGACCCTGCCACCAGCCTGGATCTTGCCCACGAGTTGGATCCTCTGGCACAGAAACCCCAAATACTGACAAACCTGTGGGCACAGTGACACCTTTGGGCACTGCTTTGCTGTGATGGGGGGCTGGCCCAGTCCCCACTCCCTGGGGAGCACTGGGGGGGTTCTGTCCCCTGTCTGTCCCCCCAAATGGGCTCTCTGTTGTCACACAGCCCCGTCTGGGGCCCACGAGAGCTCCATGCCTGGCTTGCCTCAGGTGATCCCCGATCCTCAGCCGTGCTCCCAGGCCCCTGTACAATTACACATTCAGCACCACAAGGTATTTCAGACTGTATTTCATGCCTCATTTGGCAACAAAATTAATTAAACTCTAAGTCACCACTGAAGGAGTGCAGCACCTCTTCCCTCCGTGGGTGTATAACTCAATTTGTTTAAGCTAATGTGCTAATCAAGGCTTGCCAAGTATTTGGGGACCTCCTGGCAGAGAGGGCTTTGAGGTGTGCATGGGGTGGGCTCTGCTTGGAGGGGACCAGGCACCGACTGTCAGAGCACAGAGCAGCCTCTGAAACAGCTCTGATTTGCTGAAACGCAATCCCTCCTCCATCAGCACCAACACATCATCCCACGGGTCTGTGGGTCTGGGAGCTGCCCACTAGCTGGAAATCATGGAATCCTGGAATATCCTGAGCTGGGAGGGACCCACAGGGATCATCAGTCCAACTCCTGACCCTGCACAGACACCCCAACAACCCCACCCTGGGCATCCCTGGCAGCGCTGTCCAAACGCTCCTGGAGCTCTGGCAGCCTCGGGGCCGGGACCATTCCCTGGGGAGCCTGGGCAGTGCCCAGCACCCTCGGGGGGAAGAACCTTTCCCTGAGCTCCATCCCAACCCCCCTGACCCAGCTCCAGCCCTTCCCTGGGCTCCTGTCCCTGTCCCAGAGCAGAGCTCAGCCCCTGCCCCTCCGCCTCCCCTCGGGAGAAGGGGCACCAAGAGGATCACTGCCCATCCTGCCTTCCCAGGCTGATCAGGTTGAGGCCCCTGCACGTATCCAGCTGGACTGGTTGGGAATGTGCCAGGGAAATCCCAGCACCCGGTCCTAACACTGCCCAGGTCCCTTGTCCTGGCCACACAGGGACTGGTGGGCGACTCAGTGCCCCTGCTCCCAGCTGTTTGGAGGGGCTGGGAGAGGGCAGGATAGCCCAGCCCACACAGACAGGAATCCAACAGGCAGAGAGAACCACGGAATGATCAGAGTTGGAAGGGACCTTAAAGCTCAGTCCCACCCCTCCCATGGCAGGGACACCTTCCACTGTCCCAGGCTGCTCCAAGCCCTGTCCAACCTGGCCTTGGACACTGCCAGGGATCCAGGGGCAGCCACAGCTGCTCTGGGCACCCTGTGCCAGGGCCTCCCCACCCTCCCAGCCAACAATTCCTTCCCAATATCCCATCCAGCCCTGCCCTCTGGCACTGGGAAGCCATTCCCTGTGTCCTGTCCCTCCATGCCTTGTCCCCAGTCCCTCTCCAGCTCTCCTGGAGCCCCTTTAGGCCCTGCAAGGGGCTCGGAGCTCTCCCTGGAGCCTTCTCCTCTCCAGGTGAGCCCCCCCAGCTCTCCCAGCCTGGCTCCAGAGCAGAGGGGCTCCAGCCCTGGGAGCATCTCCGTGGCCTCCTCGGGACTTGTTCCTGATGTGGATGAACTTTCTGACACCTCTGAGACAGCTCTATTGGCCCTACATCCACCACTGGCTCCCCCTTGGCTCCTTCCCTGCCCATGATGGAAATGGCACTGGGGGAATCCCTCCATCCTGTCCCTGCAGCAGGGAGCACAGGCTGGGCAGAGGTCAGGAGGATCCTCACCAGGCCACCAAGACAACAGAAACAACAGTCAGGTATTTATAATGTCCTTCAGTTGTGTGGGCATTGGGAATGTAGTGCCAGGTGAGAGATGAGGCCCTCCAGAGCAACAAAACAGCACTTTGCATTAAACCCACCCCCTTCAGTCACCCATTTGCTGTCTCAAATTAAAAACAATACCGCTAATAATTGCAGTCTGAGTGTGACTGCACACAGCCATTGACAGTGGAGATGCACCAGGCCTGGTGCCGGTCACACGTGGGACATGTGCTGGAGCAGGGCACCCCACAGGGCACGAGGAATTGCAAATCAGCAGTGGTGAGGTCCAGCAGCAGCACTTGCCAGACCTGCTGGGCCCCTTCCAAAGCCATCTCTCCCCTTTGGAAAGGGCACAACAAGCGTGGAGGCCTCGAGCTGGGAGGCTGAGCCAGCATGTGCTGCTCGGGCAGCCCTGGGTTGGGGCAGGATTGGGGGTGAACTCAGGCACAGCTGCTGCATCCAGCACCAAACCCCAGAGTCCTGCCCCACAGAGACCATCCAAGAGCTTGGAAAGGAGATGAGAGCCCTGAGGAACAGGGCAGTGGCAGAGGGAATTCACAGAATCCCAGAAAGGTTTGGATTAGAAAAAACCTTAAAGCCCATCCAGTGCCACCCCTGCCATGGGCAGGGACACCTTCCACTGTTCCAGGCTGCTCCAAGCCCTGTCCAGCCTGGCCTTGGGCACTGCCAGGGATCCAGGGGCAGCCACAGCTGCTCTGGGCCCCCTGTGCCAGGGCCTCCCCACCCTCACAGGGCAGAATTCCTTCCCAATATCTAAGCTGAACTTACTGTCTTTGCTTACTAATTACTACCCACCAGCATCTCTCATTACAGACAAGGCAGTGCTGGAGCTTGTCCCTGTTCTTGTGACACAGAAGGTGCACACCAAGCCCAGCTTCCTCTTGGCCCCCCAGATTTTTACATCAGACCCACAGATCCCATCAGAGCACCTCGAGCAGGCACAGCCTCAACTGGTACGGAATTGCCACATCCAGGGAAGGAAAGAGCCTTGCCAGGAAGAGAGCCCTGCACTGCTTCAGCAGTTCTGGCAAAGTTAAAATTGTGCTTAAACAAGGTCTGGGGCAAACTGGCAGTTTCTAAACAAAAGCTGTCACTTATCTCAGTACAGCTCTGGCTCTGCCACCCCCAGCATTCTCTGTACTCCCTCCCAGTTCAAAATCTCAAATCCAGTCAGGAGGATCTTCTCCAAGGTGGGAGATGAACAAAAAAAAAACCCAAAAGAACCCCCCAAAACCTTCCCTTGAAAACATGCACCCTTCACCCCCCAAGTTAAACACACACCAAGACAGGGACTGGGTTACATCTGCCTCTCCCCAGCTGCTAGAGGAGCTCTGAGCTGCTGCCAGAGCATCCCCACAGCACTGTCACCATGCCCCTGCTCTTCCCAGACTCGCTCCTCAGGTGTCCATTAGAAACCAGCTGTGCCCCTGACAGGACAGGACACCCTCTCTCCCAGCAGTGAAATAAAATTCAAGGCAAAAAAATTAACTGCAAGAAAGAGAGAGCCCTTCATATTTCAAGGCCAGGTTGGACGGGGCTTGGAGCAACCTGGGACAGTGCAAGGTGTCCCTGCCCATGGCAGGGGAATGGGATGGGCCCAAACCATTCTGGGATTCTGTTTCAACCTCTCTGCAAAGGCATAGGAGAAACACTGTGCAGGTGGGGAAGCCCTGGGAGCAGGACCATGCACCCCAGGACACACGGATCAGGGATGGGGTGTGATCCTGGATTAAGGGACACAGGTGTGAAGACCTTCCCCTGCCTTTTGTTCCCCCAAACATTATTTCCTGCACTCCCTGCCCCCAGCTTTCAGGCCCTCAAAACCTTTTCTTACAGACCTTGCTTTCCATGTCCTGGTAAATGAGATGCAGCCCACGGGAAAAACAGGGAGCAGGATGGGGAGGGGAAGGAGAACAGGAGCTTCCCAAGGGCAAAGACAGAAGCAGAGCAGAAAGCCCGATGGGCACGGAGGAGATGAACCTCATTGAGAGTGCCCAGGCTTTGTTACCAGCAAGGTGGGGCCTGCAGGACATGGGTGTGTCCCTGCCACACCTGGAGCATCCTCCTGCATCCCCGAGTGGGCTCTGCCAGCAGCAGCAATGGAGAGGCTCCAGAGCTGTGGAGAGCAGGGGTGCAGGGACTGTGCCTGGAGGCAGTGAGACTGCACGGCTTTGCAGGCTGAACCTGGCCACAGCAAGGCTCTTCCATGGAAACCCAGAATGGTTTTTGGGTTAGAAAAGGCTTTAAAGCCCATCCCTGCCATGGGCAGGGACACCTTCCACTGTCCCAGGTTGCTCCAAGCCCTGTCCAGCCTGGCCTTGGACACTGCCAGGGACCCAGGGGCAGCCACAGCTGCTCTGGGCACCCTGTGCCAGGGCCTCCCCACCCTCCCAGCCAACAATTCCTTCCCAATATCCCATCCATCCCTGCCCTTTGGCACTGGGAAGCCATTCCCTGTGTCCTGTCCTTCCCCAGTCCCTCTCCAGCTCTCCTGGAGCCCCTTTAGGCCTGCAAGGGGCTCGGAGCTCTCCCTGGAGCCTTCTCATCTCCAGCTGAAGATCCCCAGCTCTCCTTTGACTTCCTTTGATAATGGCTAAACAGCAATATTTACTTTGAAACAAACGGTCACACCAACGGGCTGGCAAGCAAATTCTTCTGCTTTGCCTTCTTCTGTTGTGGTGGCTCCGTGTTTGGTGACAGTTTGCACGGGCACGCCGCAACAACACGCAGCCCCGATCCCAAACTCGAACGGGAAGTGCCAGTTCTAAATATCAAGCCCCATATTGCACACCTCATGTCTGCCTTTCATCATCCATCAAAATAGCAAGCGCAGCCCAGCACTCCCACTTCAGCATAAGCAAAACATGTGGGAACTCGAGGCAGTTAGTAGGAAAACGTGATACAGCCTTGCTAATAAAAGCTCCTGCTTTCCTCACTATGGAAAACAGTTGCAAATGGGTTTCTGCAGCCTGGGACTCGACTGCTGACAGCGACACAAACGCTGTGCTTGGCTCGTCCCAGCCCTGCTGCCGTGGTGTCCCTGCAAAGCACCCAGCTCCAGGGGCAGAGGGGAGCCCAGCACCCCACCCTGCCGCCACCAGACCCTGCCCATCCCGTTCGGAGCTTCACAACCCAGGGCTGCCTGCACACTCGAAATAATTACACCTTCAAACAGCTCCCCCATAGCACCAATTAAAGAGACAACCCCAGCTTTCAGAGAATTTACGACTCTCAGTGCTGTTGCCACAGGTATCCACGTTTGTGCGTTGTTTAAAGCGGGTTTCAAAGGGGATCCGGGCTCGCCTCCCTCCAGGGAGAATCCATTTGCTTTGTTCACCAGACTATAACTTAAAATTTGTTACATGCAGCAGCTTGTAACCCTTTGAAAAACTCCCTGCTTCACCAGCTTCAAATGGACTTGGTGAACTTCCCCCGATCAAAGCAATTCCCTCACAGGGAGCCTCAGCTCACGGGCAAGGAAGCCCACAACGAATTTTGGGGGTGGGAATCGCAGCACGGGCCAGGAGGGGACTCGCCCTTCCCAACCCACCCGAGAGCCCAAGCAAAGAGCCCAACCCACTTCGGCACAAAGCACGAAGGAAAAAGCACTTAGTGCTACATTTGCTTATTTAAAAGGGGAGAAAAAGAAAAAACATTAGCAGAGGTTTTTCTTGTTGAGAGCAGAATAATTTGTCAGCAGGAGACCCCTGGGCTCCCATCCCAACAGGACCTAGTCCTGGCACCCCACACCATCTGGGATGGGAAATGGTTGCACACCCTCCACATTACCCACAGGTGGAAGTGCTGCTCGTGTGCTGCTCCAGGAGATGTTTCACCTCGCACAGCCACGTGCCTTGGGTTTATTTCCCTGCTCTGCAGAGCCCAAACCCCTTTGCTGGAGCAAAGGTGCAGCCGGCACGCACCAGCCCTGCCGAGAACTCCGCAGCCACGAGGCCACAGCACAACTCTGCTGCCTGCGGCCACTCCCACTGCCTCGATGGCAATTAAAATGGTCATTTCCATGTGAAATTCAGCCCCGGCGGTTTCCTGCTCGAGGCAGGGCTCGATGAAGCGCTGGGAGGGAGCCTGCTGCAGCTCAGATTAGTCATTTGTGAACTATCATACAACGGGGGACACGCTTTGAGATGTTTTGCTGCTGCAAGTAATAAACACTTTTTGGGGAGGGGACGGTGAAACCCTTTGAGGAGCAGGACAACAGGCACGGGCTGAGCATCCTGGCTCAAATAAAACCCCGCCAGCAAACAGCCCATGCTGGAAAACACTGGTTGCAGCTCCCTGCCCCAGGAAGACCAACTTCCCGCGGTGACCTATATGTGCTATAAATGCTGCAGCCACGGGCTGGGTGACGTCAGCTCCATCCTTGTGGCAATTGTTGGGTCTCTCCTTGCCAAGAAAAGGCAAAGCGGAGGTGCTGAATTGTCCATGCGGCGGGGGAGCGAAACCAGTTCCTCCCCGGAGCATTTGAGGACAGAAATGAGGGAAACGGTGGCAGGGCTTAAAATAAAAGCAGGAGGCAAATAGGAAAGCAAAGGGATCTCGAAGCTGAAGGGTTTGCATGAATACTTTGAATTTTTCTGGCCTGGGGGAGAAAAAGGGATTCCCTTGGTAAAGGGGCCACAGCTTGGCCAGGGCAGTTATTAGAAACATGGAATTGTTAAGGCTGGAGAACATCTTTAAGATGTTCAAGTCCGACTGTCAGCCCAGCACCATGTTCACCACTAAAGCACGTCAAGTGCCACATCAACACCTGTTCTGAACACTTCCAGGGATGGCGATTCCATCACTGCCCTGGGCAGCTGTGCCAGTGGTTAACAGCACTTCTGGTAAAGGAACTTTGAATTTGAAAACGATTTGAATTTGGGGCAATTTTATCACTGGGATTCCCTGTTTCAAATGCCTCTGCTCCTTTATTTACCAGTTGGACTTTGGAAGCAAGAATGTCATTTTGGCCAGGACTGATCAGTCAGTGCTTTGCTCCCTTCCCTCCTCACTTCCCTGGGGAGGAAAGAGCCTGGAGGTAACAGCTCTTCTGGAGGAGAAAAAGAATAAAAGCAGCACACTGCCCCAACATTTCCACAAGGAGATGGGAAGAGGGAGATCAAGAATTCCCATGTCCAACCCGACTACACCAACCCAGTGATGGGTTCCCATCCTGGGTGGGCAGAAGGCTACAACACCGATATTTCTGGCACATGAGACAACAGCAGTTTGTTATCCTGAGGTGACCACAATAAGCCCAAATAAAGAGATCCTGGCACTGTGGTGCACAGCACCGAGCTAAGACTCAGGCAAATCAGGGTTTGCTTCTCCTTTGCAGGCAGAGGGGAAATGCTGCACTGCCCTCACTGCTGGTCCAGGCCCCGGGCTGAGAAGTGCTTGGAACACACGTGGCACATTAGAGATGAAGCCCAGGCCTTCCTGCATGGCAAGGTTTAGGGTGATCACCTCCAGGTGCAGGTTATGGTGTGGCTGTGAGGTGCTCTGCTCCCATAGCAAGCCCACATCCCCAAATCCAAGGACCATCTGCTCTCCACCCTCTGACCACATCAGGGTTAATGATGGCTCCACTTCAAATCAAAGTTTGAGCTGGATGGCTGCCTGTGTCTTGGGGGATGAACAACCCTGGGGGTTGAACTACCTTGGGGGATGTCCAAGGCCAGGCTGGATGGGGCTTGGAGCACCCTGGGATAGTGGAAGCTGTCCGTGCCCATGGCAGGGGGTGGAAAAAGATGAGCTTTGAGGTCCCTTCCAACCCAAAGCATTCCATGGCTCTACAATTCTAACTAGTACCCAATTGCACCCTGCTGTCAGTCAGTGAATAAAGCTAAACCAACACCAACAAACTGTGAGAACAACCCCTTGCCATTTTCTAGGACCTTGTTTAGACACCCTGGATCCTTCTGACAGGATGAGCACAGCCCTCTGCATGGCACAGCTCACTGATGTCCTACTGCAGTTATCCACCCCACCAGCAAAAAGCCAAAGATTCAGGAGCAGGGAGAAGTCCCAAAGCTGAGTCTCAGATGAAATTTGTCCCCTGATCTCCAGGTGAGGCCAAGGATGGCTGACCAAGGGATAACTCTGCTGCTGGAGCAAAGCTCCTGCCCTACACCCAGCCCTGAGCTGCATTCCCAAGCCAGGATGCCCGTGGCAGGATGAGGGAGCCTCTGCAGCGTCCGAGGCTGGGACAGCAGGGATTGTGCAACGTCCCTCAGTGCAGTTGTATAACATCAGTGCTCTGTTTTCATGAACTGCTCCCAGCCAGGCTCAGAGAGCAGCAGCCCAGAGGAAGGGTGGTGTCAACATTACCTTTCACTCACCCGAAAGAAAAGAAGGGGCTGGGGGAGAATCAAAGATTTGGTGTCGTGTGGGCTGGAGGGGGGTCCGGCTGAGCCGCAGGGCCCCGCTCCAGCCCCTGCTCCTGGCCAGCACCACGGGCCCGGCAGCCAAGGCAGGCTCTGAGCAGGAAACGGATTAGTGGGAGCTCCTGCACTGCTCTTCTCTCCCCAGCGAGTAGCACATCTTTTGTGGATTATTTTAACAGCGCACGGAACACTCGCTGCAGAGATCAGCTTCCATCTGGGTTAACCCAAGAGTTTTCTCCCCTCCAGTTTCCTCCAGCGCCCACTCAACAGCTTCCCTCCCTGCAAAAGTGTTTGCTCCAAACCATCTTGACACGCAGCTAAACAGCTCAGTCTGAGAGCATCACATTGCCCTGGTCCAGAGGGCAGGAGCAGAGCAGGGCAGGGCAGACCCCTCGTCCCACTGCTGCAGCTTCCCCAGTGCCCCACTGGGGCATCAAAGCTGCTCTCCAGAAATGCCAGCCCAGTCTCTGGGATGCCTCCCAGTGTCATAGCACAGCCAGGAGTTTCCCAGCACAGCTGGAGCCAGCCCAGGGTAGGGAAGGTCGAGTTTTAACCATCCACAAAGTATTCAGCAAGAAGGGTAAATTAGCTGAACTTCCCTCAGGCCAGGGGCTGTGTGAGCCCTGCACAGAGCAGCTTCCCTGGGCATTACAATCCTGGCACAGCACTGCCCAGGAATTCTCCACCTGAGCATCAAATCAACCAGCACATTTTCAGTCTCCAATTGCAGCCACATCTCCAGCCCATTCCTCCCCACCGCCCTGCTCCCAAAGCCCTTTGGATGTCGGCATCCTCGGTCCCCTCTTGGCACCCTGGAGGGCTTTGCAGATCCCTTTGGGAATGCTGAGATCCCACCCAACAGCAGGGAGCTGCTGGAGGGGCTGCATGGAGCTCATCCCCAAACTGCACCAGGAATGAGCCACCACCACCCCGTATTCAGAGGAGAACAGCAAAGGTCTTCCAGGGCAGTGCAGACACATCTAAGCAGCTTAGAGAACAGCCCTGTCTGCTCCCAGGCTCCTAGAGCAGTGGGACAACAACCTCCAGCTCCTGCAGCAACTTCTTAATGGGGGACAGATCAGCGAGAGCAGCTTTGCCCACCCAGAGACACGCGGAGCAACACGGAAACCATCCAGAGAAACAGCAGCAGAGCACCACCAGAAAAACACATCGCCAAAGACCAGAACCCCCTCCCCTACAGCGTCTCTGGAACCAAACACAGATTTATTGCAAGAAACATTATGGTATAAGGGGAAAAAAAAGTAAGATGACAGTACCTGATCCTCCAAACTGAGTGCTCGCAAGGGTCGTGGGTCTGTTTTTTCCATTAGCCACTGGCAAGGGAAACATCTAGAAAAACAAGGAGATGAGAGAGAAGGGAAGAGAAAAGAGATTTCAGTGTGTTGGTTTCACTGTGCCGCTGCAAAGGGGTCACGCTGGGGGAGGGAGGGGGAGAGCAGCCCGTTACTGATGCGAAAAACTTCCCTGGTGTCCCTGTTCCATCGCTCAGGAGGGGCGGGAGGGAGGCACAGCCCTGCTCTGACACGCACATCCCCACCTGCACAGCCCCTGGTTCCTCAGGGCAGCTGGAAACCAGCCAAGGAGCATCCCTGCTGTGGTCCAAACCAACAGTTTCATCCCCAAATTGCTCACCCCGGCTACAGGTGAGCCCTGGGGAAAGGCCGACTCCATCCATAAACAGCCAGCAGGACAGTGACAGCAAAGCTCGCTTTATCCCTCACTCTCGCAGCTCCCACAGGAGTCCTGGCCCCATCCCACACCTCCAGCCACGTGCAGGGCCTGGGCAGGACAAGGGCTGCCCGTGGGTCTGGCTGGCACTGGCAGGGAGGGCTCAGGGATGAGCCCCAGCCGCAGGGAGCAGCTCCCACCCCGCTGCTTCGGGGGCTCCAGCAGCACCAGGACCTGACACAGCCCTGGGGCCTGGGGGAGAAGCTGCTCCAAGGGCAAAGGCAGTTACTCATGATTTAAAAAATTAATGTATTTCACAGAATCGGTCGCTCTGGGGACTTGTTTGCTCTATTGCTGCAGCTTCATTATCACAACTGAGCCTCTCCTGCCAGGAGCTTCCTCAAAAATACTGCACACCTTGTCACCTAACCTGTATAAATATTTTTAATAAAAGTTGGGAGAGTTTCAGAGGCTGCTATTTAATAATTTACATGCACCTGCGTGCAGCAGAAAAGAAAACTAATTCTCCTCCACACAAATGGAGCTCCAGCCAATAAAACAACTGGTGGGAAAACACTTAGTGAATTAACATTTTAATATCCTTTTTCTACTCAAGATACTTTCACCACCAAGTCATTTGAATTTTTATTATTTTTAGCTTTGTAATGTCTGAGTAACTCAAAAGTTTAATGCTTTGAAGATTAAACAATGTAATGGCACAAGAGCCTACAGAAAGGCAGCGTTTCATGCCCTGACATAGCTGATGTCTGGCTGTGGTCAGAAACATTCCTTTGTACAGAACCGTCTGCCCAGCTTTGTTTTCACAAACGCTGGGGAGAAAAAAAAACCCAACAAAAAACAGTTAAATGCGGTAGAGATGCAAAGAGAGCAGTTAAGGAACCAAGTGGCATTCACAAAGAGCACAAATTTGGGATAGTATATATGCATGTGCGGGGTGTAGGTGTTTTACACACGGATTTAAATGAAGGTGCAAACAGTGTTTGGTGCTCGCCCCAGCTGCCTGCACACACCTGCCCTCACCTGCCTGCCCGCGGCCCCCTGGCCCCCTCGGATGTGCCCCGAGGCTGCCGCTCACCCCAGGGGCTCCCGAGGTGTTTGGGGTGGCCCAGCAGCCCCACCATCGGATGAGCTTTGTTTCCTCAGGAAGTTGGGCTAGAAAATAAAAACAAACCCCAAAGATTGCAGCTCGCCTTCCTCTGCACCGCTGCAGGGCTTCCCTGTGCCCCCCTCTCCCTTGCAGGGTGGGGGGGGTTCTGCAAACATCTCCAAAAGTGCTGAAAGTGGAACTTAAAGTGGCTGATCCCACCCCGGCCGTGCTCACTCCCTCTTCTCGAGGTAGGGAAGGAGATTGAGATTAAACTCCCTTTTTGCCCAGTGGCAAGGGGCAGGTCAGGTCTGCATGTGCGAGCAGGGGGGAAGGGATGCACCATGAACCGACCAGCAAAAAGCACAGACTCACATACACAAAAGAAAAAAAAACCCAAAAAAACCAGCACTGCCTGCTCTTTTCACGAGCGTTTCTGCTCAGCACTTGCTGAGGCTGAAAAACCCAAGGTTTGAGCAGCAAACACGAGTGGAGAAAATGAACAGCCTTGTTCCATTGTGCACCCAGCACCTCCTGCTTCTGCAAAACAGGAGGAGGGTACCCCCAGGGCAGTGACGCCCAGAACCCCCAAAACACCCCCAAAACACCCCCACACCACCTCAGCCTTGGGAACCCCTCCCTTCCTCCACCTCCCTGGAGAGAGATTTTGAGGCTGATGCAACATCTTCCTGCTCTCCCTCCCCAGGGGATTTAGGAGTCACAGACCCATTCCTGCAGCAGGGCAAGTGGTGATGCTAAAGCAGAGAATCCTGGAATATCCTGAGCTGGAAGGGACCCACAGGGATCATCAGTGCAGCCCCTGGCCCTGCACAGACACCCCAACAACCCCACCCTGCGCATCCCTGGCAGCGCTGTCCAAACGCTCCTGGAGCTCTGGCAGCCTCGGGGCCGGGACCATTCCCTGGGGAGCCTGGGCAGTGCCCAGCACCCTCGGGGGGAAGAACCTTTCCCTCAGCTCCATCCCAAGCCCTGACACAACCTCATGCTGTCAAAGGGTGATGGAGAGGGGGAAACACCGGGTTACCCCTCCACACTTATCACTTGCCAACCCCAGGGGTGTTTTGGGCTTTTTTCTTGCTCCCAGCCTCTTTTTCCACTGAGGTGTGGGCTGAGGCTGCCCCGAGGAGCCCGGCACAAGTCATACGTGAAGTGCCTTTGCTGGCGTGTGTCGCTCACAAGCAAAGTTCATCCACCCACTGCAAATTTCCTTTCTGCTTTTAAATGCTGCTTTAAAAATAAACTGGGGGGAGGGAGGAGATGAACCGGAGCTGGCACCTACCGAGGGACCCAGGCATTGAGGAGGGACCCAGGCATGAGCTCTCAAGGGTTGTAATTGGGTCATTACTTGGCCTTTGTTAGATTTGAATAATGTAGATTTAAACGGTTATGTAAAATCCCCCACCTTAAGTCACTGTATTTGGTTTTTCAAGTCCTACCTCCAGCCTCCCTGAGAGCTGACAAAAACTTCTGCATTCCCTCCAAGCTCGATATCCACCCCTCCCAAAGAATTTACTCTCCCTCTGTTTCTCCCAGGGTAAAAGAGGCAAATCCAGAGCACAGGAAGATCCCAACGCCTGCACGCTCCCCTGAGGAGGTCATAGCCAAGAGACCCCACACTTCATACAGCAAACTCCTAAGCAAGAAAGGGAATTTGCCAGAAACAGGGAACATCAAGCAGCATTTCATTGATTGTGCACACCTAGAAGTGCATCGCTTTTCAAATTAAATCAGTGCTCACTCTCTCCCCTCTCCCACCTGATGAACTCCAGGCTGAACCCACCTCAGGCCTGAACTCCAAACCTGAAATCTATTTTGCAGCATGGAAAGTATCCAGCTGTTAATTCGGGGAGAAGGGGGAATTTGACTGAAAATACATTGCCAGCAGGACATTTTATACGTGCTCACTTAAGACAGACCTTCCTGACTGCAGCCCCAAACGCCCTCTGCGGTGTGAAGTCAAACTTTAAACTACAACTGCGTCGCTCTGAGCAAAACTCAAAGAGTTTTAGCATGGAAATGCAGGTGCTGGGCCTTGGCCGGAGCAGGGCACGGCTTCAGCATCCTCCAGCCAAGCAGCAGGAGCTGCTCCAGCCCTGCTTGCTGCCAGCAGCTCGGCTCCCACACTGGATCTGGGGTTGGGGCCGCGAGAGCCGCGGCGCAGCGGGAGCGGCGATGAGCGGCAGGTCCCGTGTGACTGCTCAAGCCCCTGCCCACCCTGCGCCGAGCCAGAAACCCCCTCTGCCAGGCAGCTCCCCGCAGCATATGGTTAATACTCTGCTAATAATCATGGCTGTTAACAGCACCTCGCTCCTGCCAGAGCCCCGGCTGGCACTGGCACGCGGCCGCTCCCGGCTCGGCTGGCGCTCGGCGGCACCGACACACCCGGGGCTGCTCCGCTCCCGTGTCCCCTGCCCGGGGTGTCCCTGTCCCTCAGAGCAGCCCAGCCCAGCCAGGACACCTGTGTGGCACCTTCCCACTGCACACCAATGCTGGCATAAGTGAGACACTGCCTGGGATAAGCAGTAACCATGAAAAGTCCCCAAATCCTCTACTATCCTGAGCTGGAAGGGACCCACAAGGATCAGAGAGTCCAACCGTGGCCCTGCACAGACACCCCAACAACCCCACCCTGGGCATCCCTGGCAGCGCTGTCCAAACGCTCCTGGAGCTCTGGCAGCCTCGGGGCCGGGACCATTCCCTGGGGAGCCTGGGCAGTGCCCAGCACCCTCGGGGGGAAGAACCTTTTTCTCATATCCAGGTTCTTGTGTTTTAGCATCTCCCGACAGCACAGGCCAAGGGCAGCTCCCCCCATACCCAGTCTGTGCCCATCAGGCTGAGCTGCAAAGACTGGCAGCCACCAAAGCCCAGCCTAATCAATAGGCTGAGCTGCCCACTCGGGTCTTTCTCGAAAGCTCCCGTCCAGATCTGCCAGCCCATCTGGGCCTGCTGCCAGGGAGCAGTGGTGAAGACAGGCTTACAAATTACCTGCACTTTGGGGCAATTAGAAAAGGCAATTTATTTGGGGTAGAGGTAAGCGTGCTGCCATGCACACCCCAAAACATCACTGGGCCTTTCCTTTGACTCCTGCTCATTTACAGATTCCTTCGATTTTTGCCCTTTTTGGCAAATTACAGTGGCACAAAGCTTTTGGTGAGTGCTTTGGAGCTCAATATCTACCCAATGGATTTATTTATTAAAGAGGGGATGAGTCTCTTCTTTCAGGACTGCAAGCCCAGTTTGCAGCATCTCACACAACCCTGTCATTGACTCACCCCAAGAACTCATGGCAGGCCATGCCACCCCCTTAGGGCCTTAAAATTTCCTCCCTGCACAGTAAAACAGTGCAGGGCTGGACCACAGACTGCTGGGGTTGAACACATTTTCCCTAGAAAAAAGGAATCAAAATACTGATCTGAAGCAAATGCTTCCAGCTGCTCTGAGTATCTCTACTTTTCCCTCTCCTCTGCTCTCCTGGAGAAGATTACTGAACCAATGCTCCACTCCTGTTTATTCAAAGAAAAATATAAATACACTTGAAAGAGCGAGCTTTGTGGTAAAAAATCCTGTATCCCAAGGACACAGGGAGAGCAAGCCATGGAGCGCCTCTTCAACAGACCCATCTACTGTCTAGGAAGCTTTTCCATTTCAGCTCCTCATCCTTGAGGAGAGATGTTAATATTCCCTTTATGCAAAGCGAGGAGGGTGTGTGGAGATGAGGGTTTGTGAAGCAGAGCTGGCTCCGGTCCAGGCTGCGCCGGAGCCCATCGGCCAACGGATGCTGGAGGGAACGTCTTCGAGTCATTTGCTGGCAAATGACATTTGCAGGCCCTGACGCTGTGAGCAGCTACCCCCAGCACCTCTACACCAGCCTTGGAGGAGCACAGGGTGAGTTCTGGTCCTTCCCAGAATCACACCAGTGGAAAAGCATTGAATCCGAAGCCAAATTGAACCTTTTTGGTGTGGATTCACCCCAGGGACAGAAATATTTGTGTACAGAGGGACCAGGTCAGGACTCCTCCAGGGATTACAGCTCTAGGCATGCAAATGAGGATGGCTGGTTAAATTGGAAAAAAAGGTCTTGGGGGCTTTTTAAAGCTCTAAATGGTGAGTGGGATTTGATTTTTTTTTCCAAGGAGGAGAAAAAGCAAAACGGGAGCTGCTGCAGATCCTGGGTTACTGACCCAAAGTGCAGTGCATGGAAAGCCCCAGGGCTCCTGCCAACCTGCCCAACCTGCAGGACCTCTGAGAGGGACAAATAACCATAGCAAGCCCTGAGCAGATTCCTGGTCTCACAGGGATACCATCACTGCAGTCCCTGTACCCACTGTAACACATTCTACTGGAAAAGCCCATCACCAGCAATGGAATGGAACCAGCCTCCCAACAGAAGTGTGAAACTGGGAGAACTGGGCCTCTCCTGCAGGAGAATTGCTCTTGGGGGGCTGAGAGACCCCCCCACCCAGTGCCCCCTCTCCAGCACAGAGCCCTGCCAGGACAGGTACAACCCCCAGCTGTAGCAAAGGTTTGTGCGGATGCAGAAAAGCAAATGAGCCTCAGCCCATCCACAGGTGTCACAGCCACCAGGACAGCAGGTGACCCTAGCTCTGCCCTGCCACCACTTTTTGTCCCCTCTCCTCCAAGGGGCAGGAACATCAGCCCAACAGGGCTGGGGGCTGGGTGACCCAGGCTGGGGTGACTCTCACAGCCATCCCCCCCTCCTGGAGCTGATGTTTCTATCTCTGCAGCACGTTTGCTTATCTCGACAGCAAGACACACGCTCCGAGTGCCATGAGGGTGCAGCACACAACAGAGGAACCCCACAGACAGTTATTTGCCTTTGAACACCAGCCCTGCCCTCCCCGAGTCACCTGCCAAGGAGAGGCAGCACCGCTGGCAGTGCCACGGCGGGATGTGCCAGGGACTAACCCCGCTCTGCTGTGACTACAGGGACTTCTCCTCCCTCCGAGCTGTGCACACTTCGGGGGGAACTCTTAGGTCCTGTTTCTTTGAAAATAAACAGCTCCTAAATGCAGCTCAAGGTTTCCAGGATACAGACAGAAGAGCAGAGCATGGGGAGCACAAGTGTCCAACTCCTGCAAAAATAATGCGCTGGAGAGCTTGGACACGTTTCAAACTGTGACAAAATAACCTGTGGGAGCAAAAGTTTAATAGTCTGGATCTAGGGAAAGGAAAAAAGCTTGATTAATCAGCTACTGAAGTTACATCTCTGCATGGCTGTAGAAACAGTCACCCAGTGAGCATTTAAACAGAGAACACACAACTCTGTTAATTCCCCCAAAATTTCCCATCCAGAAAAGAAACCTCTCTGCCCTCCCTGCGAGGGAACAACACACATTTGAGGGGAAGAGGGGGAGAGGAGGGGCAGAGGCTTTGCTTTAACTTGAAAATAAACAAGTTGCAGCACATGTGCACGCACACAAACACGGCACATCTGAAACCCATCATGTCCAATTTATGGGCTCACATTTCCTCCCCTGTGCAGCTCCCAGCCCCGGGGCTGCACAGCCCCCGGCCGTGCTCGCTCACCATACTGAAGTCCAGCAGGTCACTGAGCTCTTTGTCTGTCCCAACTGCAGCCATTCTCTGCTGCTGCTGATTCATATTCCCACAGACTCAACAGTGGCAGTCCTGCAGAAAGCGAGGGGGAGGGGAGAGAGATATTTTAATGACTACAGCAAACTACCCACCCCATTGATGAATATTTTAAAAAGACAGAGCGGAGGGGCGAGAAAAGAAAAACCCTGAGCGCGTCTGCAGCGTCCAACTCCGGGGCCAGAGCACAGTCGGAGTCCTCACACAGCACCCAGCGGCAGGAACAAGCGCTCTATTGACCAGACACACTTGTATGTTAGTTTTTTGCTGCCAATTCCACTAGTTCGGGCCAATTCTGTTCCTGGCGTGTGGCGAATGAAGGGGGGGAAAGAAAAAAAAAAAAAGAAAAAAAAAGGAAAAAAAAAAAGAGTCAACTCATTTATCAAAGGGTTCAGGCAAGTTATCACTCAGGCGCTTGTCTGGCTCGGCTCGCCCCCTCGCCTTCCCCCACGCTTGCTCCCCGCAGGAGGCTCTCTTGTCCTTGCCGAGTTTTGTTTAAAAA
>VZTH01007344.1:196846-241444 GCA_013397815.1 Aleadryas rufinucha | reverse complement strand
TTGAGCAGTAGCACAGGGCTGAAAATAAAAGCAGGAATTTTCTGGACCCTTGACTGAAGGAACAGAGGAAAAGGACTGATAAAACAGCCAGAGACTGTACACTAGCTCAAAGCATCCAGCTAGACATCACAGTGCGTTTTGGAGCACCCCTGAGGACTGGTGTAGGTCTGGGGTTTATTTAAAGTGGGGACACTCCAAATTGCCATTAAAGCCCCTTACTCTGGCTCCTGCTGCCGAGCAGAAGCTGGAAAAGGTTTGAGGTGAGAGGCAGCTGGAGCCTTCACAAAAGCAGATGCAGAATATCAAATTGGAGAGAAATCAGGACAACGTTTTCTGTGAGCTTTGAAGGCAAAAGCTGTTTGTTTAGCTTAAAGGAGGCAGGCTGCTCCGTTCCTGCTTTGCTTGCCTCAGCCTGGGAGGCATCCCTCACGCTTCCCAAAGGCTAAAGCCCTGCCAAAAGGGGCGGAGAGGCCGGTTTCACTTGCGGTGGGGCGTGGAGGGGAGCGCGGTGTCGGCGCGGGTCCCTCGCTGCTCCATGCCCGGCACAGGCGGAGGTCAGCGGGTCGCCGGGGCTTGATCTGCCCTGATCCCCCTTCACAGGGGAAATGAAGCGACAGGGACTTTGCTCCAGCACAGTGGCCACTTTGAAAAAATGTTTCAGGCAGATAATTTATCAGGTTTAATTGCTCTTTAATCCCCCTGATCGGCCTGGCGTGGAGAAATCCCCTCTGAATGGGGGAGCCTGTTTGAAAAGACCCAGGGAGGCTGGGAGGGCTGGAGGAAGGATGGAGGGAGGGATGGAAGGATGGAGGAAGGATGAAAGGAGGAAAGAAGGGAAAAATGGAGGGAGGGAGGGAGGAAGGAAGGAAGGAAGAAAGGAAGGAACGAAGGGAGGAAGGAAGGATGGATAGTGGAAGAGATGAAGGGAAGGACACACTGCTGGAGAGACATAGAGATTGAGGGAAGGAAAGATGGAGGGAAGAAGGGAGTGCCATACAGCATGACCCCTCTCTGCAGCCTGGTGTCCTGGTGCTGCTGCTCACAGCCTGGATCCCTTTTAGAGATTTTATCAAGGGATTAAAAAGCCCTGGATCACCTCTCCTGTCTCCTGGATCCTCTGGCTCGGAGAAGACCAGACCAAACCGAGTCTTTCTTGTTCATGCCCACCCAGGCACCCCTGCAGTGCTGAGCCAGGGAGGGGCCCATCAGTGTCACAGGCACCCAAGTGCTGATTACCTGGGTCCCCAAAGCAGCAGGGACTGATGTCCTCCTTCCCTCCCATTCAGCAAGGTCCCTGACCTCTGTGTGTGTCCTGCAGTTCCCATGCTAGATCCCGGGCTTTGTAAAGATTTTAGAGGAGGAAATGTTTTGCACTCCTAGTAGGAGCTGTACCTCTGTGCTCTGATGTATTTATGTGTGGGGGAATGAGGGCTTTCCCAAGAAGGCCAGCAGATGCACAGGACTCAATGGGTACAAAGTGTGACCAGCAGGTCAAGGGAGGTGATTTTCCCCTCTGCTCTCATGAAACCCCACCTGCAGTACTGGGGTGTCCAGCTCTGGGGTCCTCAGCACAGGGAAGACCTGTTGGAGCAAGTTCAGAGGAAGCCACAAAAGGGCTCAGAGAGCTGGAGTGCCTCTCTTATGAGAAAAGGATGCTCACAGTTGGGGTTGTTCATCCTGGAGAAGAGGAGTCTCTGGGCAGACCATAGAGTGGCCTGTCAGCACTCAGAGGGAACTTACAAGAACAGTGAAGACAGACTTTTAAGCAGAGTCATTTGTGAGAGAAAAGGGGTAATGGTTTTAAACTAAAAGAAGATAAATTCAGACTAGATATAAGAGAGAAATTGTATGCAATGAGGGTGGTGAAACACAGACACAGATTGCCCAGAGAGGTGGTGGATGCCTCATCCATGGAAACATTCAGGGTCAGGTTGGACAGGGCTCTGAGCAACCTGATCTAGCTGAAGGTGTACCTGCTCACTGCCATGGGCTTGGTACCTTTAAAGGTGAGTTGGATTCATCAGAAACCAAAGCAAAACCAGACCACATTTCAAAGGCAGGTGATACTCACTTTATGCAACCAGTAGAATAATCTGTGTAGCTTTATTCGGGAAATAATGGATATTTTCTATTTCTTTGGTATGGAAACCTACCCAGCCAAGGGCTTCTCCCACCTCTGTTTTCATAACCCAACACCAGAACACCATTTATTTTTTCCTACTGGATGCATATGAGCCATTTCCTTTCAATCTGTGTGCTTACAGATAATTTCACCATGCCAGTTCAAGGTATATCTTGCCCTTTATCCCATAGGTATCATTCTGGTTTCATTACACATTGAAACCAGATTTTACTGGCTTGAGTACAAGAAAAACCACTCCAGTTAATTCCCAGTGTTGAGTTATGCTATTGGGAGCTTCAGTAGAGTCTACGGAATCCCAAGGAAATTAACCAAGACTTTCCACTCCAGACTTCATTGGTTTAAAATCAAGATCACAAAACCAACTATAGGCAGGTCGATGACAACTAGAAGAAAAAAAATGCACCTGAAAGGCCTCAAGATACACTAACCCCAAGACTGATTTTTTTTTCCTCTGGCTTTCAGTGAAGCAAAGCCTCAAGGAAAGACTTTGCAGTGGGAGTGTGCAAATCATGGCGCCAGCTGCAGAGGTCCAAAGAGATGATCATCCTCTCTCCTGCAAGGCCATCTCAAATTCTGAGCCAAAGTTTATCCTGCTACACCCACCCCATGAGCTGCCAGCAATGAGTTAGATGCCTGAAACAGGCTTTTTTTGGGGATGAGAAAGTTTGATCTGGGGATTTTTAGCAGGTGAAGTGACACACTACTGCTCTTCCATGGCAACAAGCTGGTCTGCAACCAACCAATCAAATATTTTAACATCCATTTTTTCCAGCGAGAAGTAAGGGAAGAGATAGAGTGAAAGAGTGACCAGGAAAATAGTAACATAAACTCAGTTTCTTTAACCCATCACCACTCCCTAGTTTAGGCAGAAACATGCCAATGCTATGACTAATTCCCTTGGAACATCCTCACAGCAAGGAGCCCACCCAGGTGAGCCCATGTCTCCCGAAAGTAACCCTCAAAACCATGAAGTCACTGAAACAAGGCCAGCCTGAAGGCTGGGTGGGCTTTTCAACTCCAGAACTCACTTACTGAGGAGCCTGCATGGAAGGAAAACCCGGGATGTCTGAGTAATTCAGTGAGGAACAGAGTCTTCCCTCTTGGTTCAAATAGATTGATGCCTTGATGTGGCTACCTGAAAACAGAGGCTAGACAAGAATAAGAGAAAAGAAGTAGGTATTTATTTGAAGGGCCTTCGAAGGTACACCTTGGGAGTGTAAAGCCTACAAGGGGCTCTACCCAAGATGGACCCTGGGTCACAGGTTCTTTGTACTTTTGTAAGTTTGGCCCATTTGCATATCAGGGTTAATTCTCCAATTAAAATTTCAGGTAGTGATGTAATTACCCCAAGTTTGCCCCTCCTCTCAAAAGGCTTTTAGTTCACATATTTTGGGGCCTGGGACAATCAAAGCGTCCTTGAAGAGCAAACTTAGAGAGGTTTGATATGTCTAACCAGCATGAGAGAACAGTAGTTAACAGGCCCCACAAAACTCCAGAGTTACACACCAGGCAGTACAGGATTTGAAAAATATAAAAGTTAAAACCTAAGGCATCAAGATCATCCCATTAAATACAGATAAATGATTCCTGATGATGGTGATGGATGAGAGTGGGGTCAGAACCTCCAACAATTTCAGTTTTTAGCACAAGATCCTGTATTGTTCACCCAACATACTGTGATTCCTCCTTTCCATGCCCTTTCTGTGGTTCCTTCCTGATAGAGATGTTACCTTCCCTTCCTGTATCAGGAACTGTGGGGAGACATATTTTGTCCTTGAGACAGACACAGCCCATCTAAGGGCTGCTGGCTTTTTTTTCCTTCTTCTTTTCTTCTTTCAGCAATTTCTCCTTTGGCTGAAGAAACCCTCCCTGAGGCAAGAGAGTTTTTCTTTCCCAGGCATGCCAGGCGTGCTGCTCCGGCCTCTCACTGCTCCAATTATTAGCATGAGGACAAATAGATGAGGAGCCATGAATGGGGTCATCTTCACCTGGGAAAAAAATTAATATATCACTTCTGAAAACCCCAGGCCAGGGTGTGAAAGCACGGCTTGATGGGCACTGATGGCAGTGTTTGACTGACCAAACACTGGCAGATGCACTGACCCCGGGGCAATGTCTGAGCTTATTTCCCACAGAAGCACTAATTTTCTGGAGTGAGAGAAGAGTGGGGATGAGAGGGATCCCTAGAATCATTGCATCCTTTGGTAATGAGGAATTTTCCCTGTGAAATTCCCAGGTAATGGTAGGAAGCAGGAAACACCTTGTGGTCTTTGGGAGAATGAACTAACATGCGATGAAGAGCCAGTGCATCCCTCCTGCTGCTTTAGTCTGCTCCAAATCCATGCTAAACTGTCCTGCCTGCAGATCCAGGCTGCCCATAGAGGGTCCCAATATATGCTGGAAATGGAGATTTGGTCCTGTGATTCTGACCCAATTTAAAGGAGAAAAAAACCCAAACCAGAAGAAGATGTAACTGGGACTGTAGCACTAAATATCTACTGGTCATCCCTACTCAATTAGGCCTGTGGAGCCTGATGTCCTTGTGCTTTCTTTCTAGGTTTTTTATTAAGAATAAACATTTTATTGCATATTTTTTTTGAGGAGTTGATTATTTTCAATGGGAAAGGGCATAGCAGGACACAGAAATCAGAGATTACACGAGGTCATTTCATCTTGACAAGCTGCTGCCAATTCCTGAGCTCAGTCTTCATCCAAAAACCTAGAAAACTGTGTCAAGCTTGCTATAATATTTAACCCCCTATGGAAAACACTTGTTCCCTCTGCTGTTGGCTCAACTAGGACCAAACCAGGTTTCAGTCAGAGTTAGCCCTAGCTACAGCATGAGCACCTACTCAAACTGCTGTGAGCATCTTTCCAGGAGGAATGCAGGAAATGTCCTCACCATGGCAAAGGATGCTGATGAGAGGCCAGCTGCAAGTGTTGGTGGGCTGGAGCACATTGTTCTGAGAAGCAAAGCAATAATGATGCAGGCACCTTCCTGACAAGGGGTTGTATTATTTCAAGGTGCCTGCATTGTCAGAGCGATGCTGCTGGGAATTAATTGCTTTGGTGACGGGATGGAAGTCACAGCGAGTCTGGGGTTTTTCCAGCCTTTGCCATTTGAGCAGCCAGCATTGGTTCCATGGAGCTGGCAAGTGAGTCGTGAACAGATGCTCAGGAAAATTGGATCATTTACAAAGTGTTTACAAATACTTCCCGCTGGCCCCTTGCCAATTTTGCCATCCTCCCCACTTAGAGAAAACAT
Organism: Aleadryas rufinucha; assembly: GCA_013397815.1. Lineage (NCBI taxonomy): Eukaryota > Metazoa > Chordata > Aves > Passeriformes > Aleadryas > Aleadryas rufinucha. The sequence continues at coordinate 236,036 of VZTH01007344.1, read as the reverse complement.
GCATGTATGTCCCCAGCCGCTGTCCTCCGGGTGCTTTCTGATGGGATTGGTGCTGACGGCATGGGGGGGGCTTTGTAGGGACTTGTGTCCTCCTCATTACCCCATCCACAAGGAGAAATGTCACTTCCACAGCCTGGATGGGGAAGCAGAGGCAGCCACCAGCACTTTGGGGTGCAAGGCACAGCCCTGGTTTGAAGACATTTTGAAATACAGATATAGCAAATGGCTAATTATATGCATGCAACTAAGTAGTAACTGGAGGTATTTCTCCTGTGCTGTCACACTTAGCAGCTACACACAATAACTTTGGATATCCTGACCCAGAGGAGCTCCCCAAATGCCAGACAAGAAGGATTTGGAACATAATTTTAAGGAGAGATAAACAGTGATACAAATTACTCAGGGACCCTAAGTATGAGCAAGATGTGGGCCTGCTTGAGCAGGTTCAGAGGACTCCATGAAGATGCTCTGAGGGCTGAAGCACCTACTCCTAGAGACATTCCGAGAGAACTGGGGTTGTTCACACTGGAGAAAAGAAGGCTCTGGAGAGAACTCAGAGCACCTTCCAGTGCCCTGTGTTTCAGACAGTGGGCTTGGCCACCTACTTGCATCATGAAACAGTACAAGCAGAGCTCAATCCCTGCCTGCCTTCAGGACAGGCTCATCTCTGAGCTGAGCCCTGAGAGACACTGACAGGGGCAGGGCTGTGCTTCTGCTTCCAACCCAGACATGTCCTGGAGCTCGTGGCAGATTTGCCACAATCACATAATATTTGGTTATGGGTTAAACCTTGTGCAGAGGAGAGCAGTGTCCTTCAGGGCTGGCTGGGCTGATGCTGCAGGGGAGATAAGGGGGATAAAAATCACCACCTTTCTTCAGTTGACTTAGTGATGCTATAACCTCTCTAAGACAAGCAGCACTGCTGATACAAGTCAGCGTGTGCATTGCAAAGCCTTCTGGAATAAAACTTGCCCCTACGCAGGCACCCACTGATCCTGCAGCCTCCCACATATCGGTTCTTTGAGCCCCTGACCATTGCTCTGAAGCACAGATTGAACCTGACCAAGGGGCTCCAGAGCAATCCCCATATCACGCCTTTGTCCCTACAGCTCCCTTACAGACATTTTCTCCAGCCTGCCTTTCTACCCGCCAGGAGCAGCCTGACACAAGTGGCCAGGCTGAGAGCCTCCTCATCAGCTATTAAAACTCCTGCTTTAATGGGAAAACAAGGTCTTTGGCTGGACTCGCCTTCCCTGCTTTGTGCATCCCTGCGCGGAGAGCCCTGCCCGGAGTCCATCACTGCTGCGGCCGCAACGGCAGAGGGAGCACACGCCGTGCCTGCCAGCCCCCGCCGGCTTTGCACCCACAGCTGCCTTTTCAGTTTAATTTTCTAGCAACAGAGAGGTGGACTAGAGCCGTCCACCCCCCCTGGTGATTTTTTCCTGCCCAGCACGGCAGGCTCGTGGGTAGCAGCGGGGAAGAGCTTTGCTTTGGCGGCGTGAGAGCAAATCCTGCAGCGCAGTTGCGGTTTGCTCCCCGGTAAGAGGCTTGGAAATATTGATCAGGGCTGGAGAAGAGATGTGCACAGGAGAAAGAGCACAAGATTTGGGGATTTAAAGATGATATAATTGGATTTCTGAATTAAACACAGCGAGCGGGAAGGTCAGCAACAAGATTGCAGCCACGGGCTCACGTTTTCTCAGCCTTGCTTGTCTGGGTGTCCAACATGAGACTATCCCAGATGATGCATCCTGGGGAAAGGGTGTGTTGAGCAAATTTTTTTGGGAATGTCTTTGCTGATAGGTCAAAAAGGCGGGATTTCTTCCATGTGCATCGTGTGAGGCTGTTTTTCCTGCAGTGGGATGGTGTGGAATGATGGTGCCTCTGGTTGAGGCTGGACACTTACTGATGGATGGGAAGTGATTTCTGGTTACAAGGGCTGGCCCATAGCTGCACTTACCAGTGCTTTCTGCCACTAAAAACATTTTAAATATTTAAAATCTGTAGCTTTTAACCTCTCCTGCTTTCCGTTTGTGTAAATACTTAGACACATCTATTCATGCCCTATATCTTCCCCTATACAGACCTCAGGGACCACCCTGGTGCTACTTTTACCCCCAAGCCCCAAAATCTGCCCCCAGTGCAAGGGACAAGGCCATGCACCAGAATCTCCACCTGAAGCTGGGACTCTCCAAAACATCACCCAGGTTCAGGTGGGAACATTTAGCTGCTAAACTCTGTGCTTATATTTAGGTATAGGAAACTTATAAATCTTTTATTTGCATTTAAACATTTTGAGAGACTTGGGAGCCCCAAAGGAACAAAAAGCCTATGTTTTGCAAATTACCCCTTGTAGTTTTCAGGTATGGAAACCTCCCCAGGGGTTTCCCCACTCCTGGGCTGCCTCTGGCCAGCCGATTTACCATCCATGTTTCCATGGAAACAAAAACTGGATGGGTGAAAAGAGGGGGGAAAAAAAGTTCTTGTAATAGGTGGCATTTCTCAGTTTGGAAAGTGGGATTTTCCCAGGCTGGACTACTTCTTTTCCAGGATTTTTTTCCAGGAGAGCAGAAGGAAGGGCACGCCCTGATGTGGAGATGGATGGGCAGCAGTGGGCTGCCTTTGCTGCCTGCTGCACTCAGAGCAGCAGCACCAGTCTTGAGGTTTAATGCTGTGATTTATGGCCACTTTGCTGCTACAGAGGTGTCAATTTGGTTAAAAGAAAGTGTTTTCTAATGAGTGGGGCAGGACATGGGGGCTGCCCCATCCTGATTGAGGCCACTCAATGGTGTGACCTTAAGGGATGGTCTCAGCAGTGACAATTCCTCTCCGTGTCTGTGCAGACATTTAACCATGCTTGTTTACTTTACAGCTCACTACGGGGCTTCGTTAAAAGGCATCTGCAAAGGCTTTGAAGTCCTCGCTGGTCATCTTGCAACATCATCATGAGCAGTCATAGCAACACCACCCTGGGCTGGCACAGAGACTCCGAGTTGTGATGAAGATATCAAACCCAAGGTGTACCGCAGCCAGCTCAAAGCAAACCCGAAATTACAGTCTCTGCAGGGAGAAGTGACAGCCCTGCTACAGAGATCAAGGATTTATGGAGATGGGGCAGCCAGATCTCTCTCTTGCATCCTGATAGCTGATGTGACACATCAGGTGTCAGGGTAGCTCCTATTCCTAAGAGGTTAAACAAGCCGTACGATCAGGAGGGGCTGACATGTTGGTCCAGGCGAGGAGTGAATCATTAAGTTGTATTCCCATCGCTGAGACAGGCAGCAGCAGCTCAGCGAGGTTTACGTAGCCTCAGGTGAGCTGTACGACAGGAAAATACACATCTGACGTGAGGTTAGGTGCTCTGAATTGTGAAATGATAATCAAGAGAGCTGCTTATTGCTGAGTCAGGCAGGGGGTTCTGCCGTGAGGTGCAGGGTTGTGGTTTGGGCTGGGGTTTTCTAGATGTGTGTGTGTTCTTATACATATAAATCAGTAAATGGTTTTTTTATAATATTTTAGACCGTTTCTTTCCATTTAGGGTTGTTTTTTTAGTAGCCTGCTTCATTTGAAAACTAACTTTTTAAGTGTCAAAAGATGGAGGAAAGAGGATTCCTTGATGGGAATTAGGGCAGCTCTTGGCTCCCTGTGGAGAAATAAGGCTGGTTTCAGGTTCAGGAGCCCCAGCAGGAGGAACACTGTGGATGGACTGCATCCAGCAAAGAGAAATGATGTTATTTAGACATCATCAAGGAGAGAGAAGAGATACAGGAAAATTTACACACATATGTATATACATACAAATATATATATATATATCTATATATGCATATACTTGTATAAATATACACATATATACACATATGTACATATACACATATATCTATATAAACACCAGCAAACCCTATTGTTTATATATATATATACACACACACATGTATTACACACACACACATGCTGAAGATGAGTGTTAGCATTTTTACCAGGGTGTGCATACCTGGGGGACACCTCTGTCCTGCTGCTGAGATCATCCCTGTCCCTCACTGGGGTTATTTGTATTTACCAGAGCTGGGAAATGCTGCCACTCCTCTCCTGCCTTCTTCTTTGCGCATCTGGGCTTCCTAACTCTATTTCTCTTCTTGCAGCCTATGTGCTTCAGGAATAGGATCAGGAGGTTTTGGGAGTGAATCATAGAAGGAGAAACATCATCAACCCGAGCATCTCATGCCTGCAAACTTAACCTTGAGGACAGTGGACACTGGTAGGGTCAAAGGGAGGAATAAAGGTCTCATTTTCACGTGCTTATCAGTTCCCAGCCACAGATCCAGGCTGGAATGCTGCTCCAGTGAGGAGGGGCAGGCAGGTACTGCAGCACATATGGCGAGCCCGGCCACACGCTGCTCCAGAGCTGTGAGATACGGAAGCACAAGGGCACTGCCACGGAGAAAATATCGGTTCTGGGCTTTGGCTGGCTCTGGGACTTTCTATTCAGAGCCACAGCACTACCTGAACTAATGGCTTGTCACAGAGGAGAGGGTTTGTTTACAAACCCTTCTCCAGAGGGAAGAAAATGACGTCAGTTATACAAGAGGATGGTGATTGCAGCAGCTACTCACGGCAAATGGTTTGTAATTTTGGGGTGATTTTAGGAACTGGGATGATGGGAGATGAAGCAAGGTCCCCCAGAGGAGCCTGAGGATGCTGTACCACAAAATTGTGGTGTCTTCTGTCTCCTTGATGATGTTCAGAGAATGTCACTTCCTTTTGCTGAACACAGTCCCTCTCCAGCTCCTCGTGCTGGGACCCCTGAAACTGTACCCAGCCTTGTTTTTCACTGGGAGCTAGGAGCTTCCCTGATTCCCATCAAGAATCTTCTTTCCCCTGTCTTGTGACACATTAAAAATTAGTTTTCAAGTGAAGCAGATTACAGTAACTTAATTTTTTTTTTAAGCAAACAGCCATCATCTACTGATAATCTCCATTGCTCATGTTTGAGGAGCTCCCCCCCAGTCTGCACAGCGTACCTGGGTAAAGTGAGATGTCTCCAATTTCATTGCCAGAGCATCAGGAGGAAGTTTCATTATTCTAATTTAGCATGAAAATACATTTAAATAGCATTTCATTTTGCCCTTTCACAGTATTAAGTAACTGCAAGAATCTTTTCAAGAGCAATTGCCCACAGCTTTTTGTGCAAATATTCTCTTTACAAAAGTCTCATGATGATTTGGGAGAAGCAATAGGGGAAAAACATGCTTCCGTGACAGAATAAAGGAGAAGTCTGGTGTAATACTCAATACAGTGTTATTTATCCTGTAGCTAATTACAATCATAATCTGCTGTATAAAGGAGGCATTTCAATGTCAAATTTCATAAAAGAGATTAACTCTCAAGGAAAGATGAAGCAGTTGGGGGTCAGGGAGTGTTGCAAGAGCCCACCAGCACACAGGGTCCCTCTGCTCCTCCAGGGGAGCCCTAAGCTCAGTCCCAGCCACACTCCTGGGCACCAGGCAAGCAGATTTGGAACTGATTAATAAATATATTTGGTTAGCTTGTTAAATTCATAGAATCATAGAATGGTTTGGGTTGGAAGGGATCTTTTAAGATCATCTAGTCTGAGCTTCCTGCCATGGGCAGGGACATCTTCCACTAGACCAGGTTGCTCCAAGCCCTGTCCAACCTGGCCTTGAACACGAGCAGGGATGGCTTCCTGGGCTGCAAGTGCACATTGCTGGGTCATTCAGTTTTTCATCCATCAGTGTCCCCAGGTCCTTCTTGGCAGGGCTGCTCTCAATCCATTCACCCCTCGGTCTGTATGGACAGAGGGAATTTCCCTGACCCAGGTGCAGCACCTTGCAGTTAGCCTTGTTGCACCTCATGAGGTTTTTGATATCATTTTTGGTATAATTACACCAAACCTGTGCAACAATTTCGAAATGCTTCAACATCCAAATTGTGAAATGCTGTCAAAGCATCAGATTGACAATGGGGTAGTCACTGGGGAGCAGGTTTACAAGAGCAGCTGTTACCATGCAGCAAAAGCATCTTAAAAGCCAGTGCCACAGACCCCTGCACTAGGACCCTCCTCTGGCATGCATTTATGGCTGTAACATTTATCCAGCTCCCTGTGAGGTTAGTGAATGGTGATCTGCAGGAACACTCTGAATTATCAGGTAATAAATCAAATTGCATGTCCTGGAAAAGAGGGACGCAGTATCAGAGTGGGTATTGCTTATGCAGGCCGAGACCAGAAATATTCAGGTAACACCCGTGGTGTTTTCCTGTCACTAATGAGAATGAACTGCATGGTATTGGTTGCCCATCAGGTTTTCCAAGCGGGAAATTCACTCATAACCTTTCTGACATGTGCCTCCAGAAGCTGAGTGAAAAGGATCTAAGTCCCAATAATGCTGTCTCTGTGAGGGCCTGTTCAATTAAATCTTCCTCAATATGTCAATCACCTGCTAAATGCAACTGCTCTGGGCTTGGGAAGTGCAAATCAACAGGTTTAAATCATCCAGGAAGGGCTGGATCGGAAGAGCCGGTGAGTGGCTGTGCCACTGAGGGGGCACATTGCCCAGGCTGAGACCAAACTAACGCAAATCCAATTTCCAAATGATGGATGTCCCCTGAACTCTAGCACAAAATGGAGCACTTATGCTCCTTGGGATGAGGTACTTCATTCCAGGGACTGGAATGAAGTCTTCAGACATTGCACTAATTTGTTGAGCAGTGATGCTGTAGTGACCTTGCAGGTGACCTTGGAAAAGAGCAGTGGCCCTGTTTGTTGTTTGCAAGTGAACACTAAAAGGTAGCTAACAGCTCCCTTCTCCCATGGATCTGGCTTTATGGATTGAGGGCTTGTTGTGATGAAGAGTTTTATGATTTAGGCATAGAAAACACCAGGTGAGTTGGTCCCTGCATGCGCCAGGGCTGCGTGAGGCAGAGGAATAATGATGACGATGGCGATCACAACAGCAATCATCCTACCAGGGAAAACCTTGTTCATAACACAACTGAGCAATTAAGAAGCATTTGCTCCAAAAGCTTTAATGCAAGAAAAATTCTTGTGAAATCACATATTCAAATGCTGTCTGTGCTCTAGAGGGTGAAGCCCTGCCTATGCCTCCCTGTGCAGTCACGTCTCTGGGCTTTACCTAAAAATAAAACCCTAAGCAAAAAAGAACAAGCTCCCCGCTGGCAGCCTGGCACCGAGGCAGAGCGCAGTGGCTGCCAGGCATGTGGTCTCCTTGTCCTTACAGGTCAAACCTGGAACAGAGTTAAGGATGCCAAGTCTCCAGATCAACACTCGGAGTCACAGCTCCCTCTTGCCTGTCTCTTGCCCGGCAGCCCATGACCAGGAGCCGTCCCTGGACCTGGGGGTCAGCCCTGTGATGGTATCAAAGCCCAGCACCGAGGTCAAAACAATGTCTGAGGGCATCACTAGAGGTGAGAAGTGCCCTCTCCCCTTCACCACCTTCACCAAAGGAAGCAAAACTGGAGCATTTTCTTCACCTCGTGGCCCCACAGCATTTTCCCCCCACACTTGTTAAAGTCATCACATTGCAAGACCTCAACTTCAGAGCCAGTCTAGGTCAAGTGGAAAGAGGAGCTTCGTTTTGCCAGTGACTTCTACTGTGTCCCCCTTGCTGGTTGCCCAGGGACCCAAGTCTGTTTCCTCAGGAGCATGTGGGAGGGAGGCTGAGCTGGGGTCTGATCCCATTTGTATCCCCCTACTTGCCAAAATCCAGGATAAACCACTGCAGTTCCAGCCCATGGGAAGCACAGAACTAAAAAAAATATGTCTGAGCTTTCAAAGTGGAAGTCATCTGCTCTCAGGTGATCTCCTTTTCATGTCAGGACTCTGTTCTTAAGTCCCAAATAGCACTTATGTTTTGTTAAGCATAGGGAGAAAAAAAGGAACTAAACCAAACCCACACAATACAAGATGGAAAGGAAAAAAAAAGAGCATGTTGGGGTTTTGTATTACTCCATCACACAAACATTAAAACAACATTCCTGGGAAAGTTACCTCTCGCCCATCCTCTCCCCTACCCCTGACTCCCAAGGCAAGGAGCTGAGAGGTTACAAATAAAACCCTAAAGGAGAGAAACTTTGACATCGATTCCTGTAATTGGGATTTCTAGTGTGTCTCCAAAAAAGTGTCAAATCTGTCACTCAGTGCTTACAGGTTATCCTCTGTGAGTTCAGACATGAGCCCGGTGTGTTTATTAAACCTGTGGCCCGGCAGAGGAAAGGTGTCTGTCTGAATTGCAATAAAACTGATTTTCAAACAGTTGGTTTAAAACTCTTTGTCTCAGTTTAGTGAATTACTGAACACCAGGATAAAGTGTTCAAACACGGATTCTTGTGTCTTGGTACCCCGTCCTTGCAGATGGCTCTGGCCACTTCAGCAGACACTCAGGGCTCCAGGCTGGCTTTTTCTGGGTGGTGTAGCATAGCAAAATAAGATGTTCTTGTGTCCCTCTATGAATATATCTGTCTGGAGGGATAGATGTGCCCTGTGTAAATATACATATGTTAGATTTAATTACGTGGGGCTGGCTTTGCTCTGCAGTGCTCAGTGACAGGACCTGCCCTTCCCTGTGCCCTTTGGGGTCCCCTCCTGCTTATCTGCCTCAGCCCAGCACTGGCCCCATTGCTTCCCCCACTTCCAGTGCCACAACCCTTCCTTTTCCCCATCTACACCCAGCTGGGAGGCCCGGGAACAGGAGCCAGCCTCTCTCTCCAGAAAAACTTTCCCGTTTATTTACGTTTCCCTCCTGCGCACGGAGATCCCACCGATCTCTGAGAGCTGTATGAAGTTATTTGCTCGAGCAAACTGACAGCAGCCTCTGGGCTAAACTTTTGATCAGTCAGTTTTCTGCCACCTTCAGAAAGCACCGCTGGCTGCAGGCAGCAGCCATCCCATGCTGGATGGGACCGGCACGACTTGCCAGGGGCAAGGGGAGCCAGCAGAGGTGGATCTCCATCCTCTTGCTTGGCACCAATGGGATGGGTGGTGTTATCCAGCCACCAGTGTCCAGGTGTGGGTGTCTCCTTCCTGGCACGGGGGGATGCACCAAAAAAAGCACACAGAGGTTCTGCTGTTGAAGCAAACCAGAGCTGCAGGGACTTTATCTTCCTTCAGTGACTCTCTGGGTGTTGTTCTTCAGGAGACCACCTCCTTCTCCTGTCCCTCAGGCAGGGGAAAAGGAGGAACCTGTCACCCAGTTCTGTCCAGTTTTTCTAGAGCTTGCTGGCAACACTGTGGCTGACTCTCCTCTTCAGTGAAAGGTGTTTTTCAGTGCCTATCATCATCTCATATCCTGAGGCTTTTCCAGACACTCACAGAAATTCAAAGTGATCACACTGACGCCAACATTGTTTCAACATTTACACTTCTGGGACAAATACCTTAAAAATATGTGACAGGCATAAAACTGCAGGGATGGATCCAAGCACAGAAGGAAGGAGATGGAGTGTGGAAACTGTAAGGTAAGGAGGCTCCAATTCTACACTGGATAGTTGAAATTTCCCACCCCAGCTTCTCTAAGATGCACATAGATCATCATGCTGTGAAACTTTGTTCCCTAAATGAATGGGATGAAGCAGCAGAGATGAAACCATGGGTACTGTGCATACACAGGGGTAAAGAAAACCATATCCATTGCCCAGTTATACTGAGAGGTTGCATGCTGTACCAGGGAGATACAGAACTTGGGTATATTCTACTCCAGACCAAATCACTGTCCATCACAGCCAAATCTTCTGACTGGGATGTGGATGGAAGTCTGTGCAGGGGATTCCCAGTGGCTTCCCACAAACCATTCTTGTTTGTGAGCACCGCAGCAGCACCAGAAAGTTTTGCTGGAATGAGGCATGGGGAGCAAAGACAAGGAAGGAAACTCTGCCTGCCATGGGGTAAATGTCATCTCTGGTCCCTAAAAGGGACAGAACTTGGGCTGGCAGCTGTAGTGACCCCTGCTCATCATTCTCAGTTGAGGCCACTGAGATGGCCCTATTCTGAAGCCATTTCTCAGTCTTTGTTTCTATAGACTTTGCCCAATAAAATTGCAGATGTGTCTGTCTGAGAAGCAAATGAGAACAGCAGCTCTGCCCACAGCTGGACATCCAACTCCACACTTAAGGGTACAGTGAGTAGCCTGATTATCTGAGATGCGGAGCATCCAAACTCTGCACAGGGTTATGAAAGGAGATCGACATATCTGACAAAAAATGAGCTTTCTCACTGTCTCACTGGAGAATTTTAAGCCCAATTTGGCTGTTCACAGCTGTGCAGGAAAATCTGTAAATCAAGAAGTTACTCCAGGCAAGATTTAAAATGCTCTAATTGCCTGTTGGATTTATGACAAAAGTACCACGAGAGACAAACGGGTTTCAGTACTCCACTGACATAATTTAGGGAAAAATATATCTTCCCTTCTGTAATAAGTCATTATTGCATTAAATTTAGTGTTCACACTTTCTCCATTAATATTGCAGTGCATGTAGTTATAGGACAAGGGGCAATGGCTTTAAACTGAAAAAGGACAGTTTTAGATTAGATGTTAGGAGGAAACTCTCCACCCTCAGGGTGGTGAGGCACTGGCCCAGTTGCCCAGAGAAGTTGTGGACGCCCCATCCCTGGAAGTGTTCAAAGACATTTTGCATGCAGCTCTGAGCTACCTGCTCTAGTGGAAGGTGCCCCTGCCTGTGGAAGGGGGCTGGAAACAGGTGATCTTCAAGGTCCCTTCCAACACAAACCCTTCCATGATTCTATGAGGTTAATCCCAGCCTAAGTATTTAGCTTCCTCTGCTGGGTATTTTAGTCCTCTACAATTTTTGGAGTGAGAATTATAAAGCCAAGTTAAATAAGGGCACATAAATTATGGAAACACCTGCATGAACACGGGAGACACTAAATCCAGGCTATTCCAGAAATTTTCTCTTCTGTGCCTGGATGTAACTTACTGGCCTTGTATGAGTTGAGTTATGGGCAAATGCTCCCAACTTTAATTTCCTAAAAGCCCTGTTTTGGGGAGAAAGATGCAAAAATAAATGATGGCTCACAGATTTAAACAAGCAGGAATCAGCCTTGGACATGGGAGTGCACAAATCCCTTTGCTGCATCAACCTTGGGTCTGAAATGAACTCAGCAAGGAGCCGTGTTCTGGAAACGGGAAAGAATGAAACTGGATGTTATTCCTTCTGGAAATAAGAGCAATGGGGAGAGAATTTTACCTGTTTAGAAAGATGACCTTGACATTTCTGTACGCATTTTGATGGCTTTTCAAAAAAGTCATGTTACTGGGTGGTCTGATTTGTATTCCCTGCATTGATGTGTATTGCATTTGGCTCCAACAGCAACACTGAAGTTGCTGGGGGATGGGTCTTTTTTTTAAAGATAATTTCTTTTTTCAAATATTCTTGAAGTGCAGCTTGTATTAAACTGGGTAATAATTAGATAGTGAAAATGCTTCTATCTAATGCTTAGATTATTACAAGTGCCTGAGGCAATTCTTCAAGGTTTATAACAGACATAGAAATCAATGTTTAATGTCAAAAGTGATCCTGGAAGGTGTTTATTGAGAGTTATTTTTTAATATAAAGTGTAAAGATTAAAAAAATGCTTTTATTCTTAGTTTTACTTGCAGTGGTGACTGGGGGAAAGGTGTGGTATCATCAGGGAGAAGTATTACCATAAAAGCTGGTGTCAAATCTTCTTTCAAGATTCTTGATCCGAAATACCAGTTAAAACCAAAACAAGTCAGTGTATTTAAAGTCAATACCCCCCTGGTTGTTCTTACATTGCACTGATTTCTTAGAGCTGCTATAAACCAGCACTAGACACTTTCATCAGTGAAGCTTCATTACTGAGCCCTGTAAGAATCTGCCCTTTAGAGAGAAACTTTCTGCAGGTTTGGGCTTAACATCCATTAAAAAATCTTGTAGTACAACAGGGTATGAAGATTGTTTTCCTGCTGCTGGAATAATACACTCAGGAGCAGCTGGGACAGCAAAGCTGCTTCAGCATCCTCTGCCACCCTCCACTCTCCTGTTTCACCCTTCGCCCTTCTCTTCCTCCCTCCCCTGGGTTGGAAGAGACCTTAAAGATCATCCAGCTCCAACCCCATGGTCAGGGATGTCTTGCACTAGACCAGGTTGCTCAGAGGGCAATGACATGGAATCCTATAGATGGGAACCAGTCACCCCAGGGTGTCTGCTCTGGGGCATGGAGCTGGCAGAGCTGCCCATTTCCCTGTAGGTATCCGAGCTGACACTGAAAGGATTTGTTTCATCCCACTGTCCCTGCACAGGACCAGGATCACAAGCACACATGGAGTCACTTACACTGGAGACAGCTACAGCTAAGTGGGGTAATCCCACTTCCCAATGTCCAAACGATTTAATAGAGATGAAACCCAAGAGACATTACTGAAATGAGATAAATCTGGGCAGAAATGATTGCAACAGCGTTTGGGGAATGGAAAAACAGCATATACCCTGGCAGATAGGGGGTCGAGAGAAAGAGGCAGTTCTCTGGGGAAGCCTGGGTAGGAAAAAAGTGAATGATGGCTCCACAAGCCATCAGTGCTTGCTTGGACCCCATCCTGAATGTCTTGAGCTGTACCCATCTTGTAAAGGGCAGCTTTGGATGCAGGTGACTGCCTTGGGGGCTGTGGGAGTGGGATGGACACTGGCTGCTGAGTGTTTTCCCAACACTTTCACCAGCCTGAGGGGAGGCTGGGGATGGAGCTCACCCTTTAGGGGGACTTTGCAGGGCAGAGTCTCACCTGTAGCATTCCCAGTTGCTGACCAAAAACTGAGGAGTCATCTGCTTGAGGAGCTTTTGGGGAGGGGCTTCACCCCCTAGAAGCACCCACCTCTCTCCATGGCTGTTAGGGCAACCTGAGGGATAGACTCAGGTGTGACATTTGGAATGTCCACATACAAACCTGCAAGGTATCCCAGCTGTCTGCTCACATCCAGGTCACATCAGCAGCCCCAGCACAACAGGGTGAGGAAAAGGCTCCCCAGGGATGATGGCTGTAGGTCAGGGAATGTCTTTTATCACAGCTGGAAGGGTAGATGAGGTTGTTTTACAGCTGGAAAGGCAGAAGAGGTGCATTGCACCCTCGCTTTCCTTCAGATCTGAAAGGTGCAGACCCCAAAGGCTCACTGCTGTGTGCAATTACCCCAAGTAATCTAATGAAAAACACTATTTCTCCCCACAAACTTGGCCTCTTCAAGAGCTTCACTAAGGATGAGCAATAACTGCCACTACAGAAATGCTTTCAATACACTGGGAAGATTTCAAGCTCTCCTCACTGCAGTGAAGCCCAAAAAGTGTGAGACCATGGCAGTATTACCTACCTTTTCCCAGTACATTGCTACGCACTATGCAAACAGAGCTAAATGTGATTTGGGCTGCAGATATCAGTAAGAACGTACAATGGAGAGATCAGAAAACATCTCCTGGCAGAAGACATCTGGTTAAAAATGGAGAAAATGCTTGAGGAAGGATGGAGTTTAAGATGATTATAGAAAAAGCAGAAATTTGTGATGGAGGTGTAAATCTCCAGGTGTAACTCAGCACAGCCTTGTGGCTGCTTGTGTTGCATTAGCCAGGGGTCTTCTCCCATGTGTCTGCTCAAACGTGGCTCAGTACAGGGGAATAAGAGTGCTGCAGAAGTGGGAGAGAGCAACTTCCTCCTCCGAGGGAGAGCAGGAATGCAAAATATGTCTAAAATAATACACTACCCAAATAGTCTTTCAGCCTTTCCCAAAGGAAAAATACACTTCTCTACAAGGAAAATGCCACATATCTCTCCACAGCCCCAGGAAAAGAATGAGGTCACATCTTTCACTAAAGCTGAAAGAGAGGGATTTTTTTCGTGCAGCGTTTCATCCCCTTCTAGTAACTTGACATGCCTCACTGCCGTGGTATCCTGGTATTTATCTTATTTTGGGCTTCTTACAAAAAAAATTCAATTCTCACTCAATCAGAAGGGCTAAATCCTGCATCAGCAAAGCAATGCTGCTGTTATGGAGGAAATGGGTTTGCCCCTTGCTTCCATCAGTGTGAGCTGGGAGCAATTCTCCCTAAGTTAAAAGGTGAAAGCTGTCCCACTGACTCCGGCTGCAGAAGGGTTTCTTGCCTGGGAATGTGGGAAAAGAAGCCAACTTCATAAACCAGATTTTGGTCTCTTTACACAAGGACAATTTGTAATAAACCCTGTGGCTAACGTGAAGTTATTGCAGATTTGCACCGGCATGAATGAGGTCAGAAACCAGCCCGGGGTGGCTGGGATAAGGCGGCACAGAGGTGTTGGAGCGGAGAAATTTGGAGTTTGACTTTCTGCAGCCCCTAAATTATCTCAGTGCAGTGACACCCTGCCTTCAATGCATTTTGGGTCAAATTGATGAGTGCCATGGCTCAGGACCAGGCACATCTGACATGGAGAAAGCCACGCAGAGCTTGTTGGAGCAACCGTGTGCTAATTAGGGCCGTCTGCTCAATGAATTTAGCTTCAGCTGCTCGCAGAGTGTCTGCAGCTAGATTGGGATTTCCTCAAATTGATTTGTAATTTGAGGTTACTCAATTAATTTTTCTTTTTTTAATTTTTTTTTTGGTTAATTTTGTTTTATTTTTGCTCTCTGTCTTAATCGCAGAAGCGTTCGAGTCCCCGTATCTGCCCCCTCCTTGCTCCGACAGGTGCCAGCAATCCCCAGTGGGTGCCCTGTCCAGCACCACAGCCCTGACTCGGCCACCAGTGGGCCAAACCTCCCAAGATTCACCATCCATTAGGAAGGAGGTTACAAATAAGCAGGGTGGAGGAAATTCAACCCTTTTTTTTTTTTTTTTCTTTTTCTGGGCCACACAAGCCTTGCCCAGGGCATTATTCGTAGAAAAATTAGGCTGCTGTAAGATTCACTGGCGGGGTGCAGAATTTAAATAGAATTTTCTCTTGTCCCAGTTACACAAAGTCAGCCTGATTGTCCCATTCCCTATGCTGGTGTAAAGTGGAAGTAATTCCAGTCCTGAGGCTGGGATTTACAGCTCACTGGAGGGACAGGTGCCACAGGAGGCATGGCATGGCAGCTGCTCCAGGCAGCAAGTCTCAGTCCTGGTGAGTTGGGTCATGGAATCACGGAATGGTTCGGGTTGGGACCTTAAAAACCATCTTGTTCCAACCCCCTGCCATGGGCAGGGACACCTTCCACTAGAGCAGGTTGCTCAAAGCCCCATCCAACCTGGCCTGGAACATGTCCAGGGATGGGGCATCCACAACTTCTCTGGGCAACCTGTGCCAGGGCCTCACCATTCTGACAGCAAAGAATTTCTTCCTAATATCCAATCTAAACCTGCCCTCTTTCAGTTTAAAGTAATTTCCCCTTGTCCTATCACCACCTGCCCTTGTAAAAAGGTCCTCACTGTGTGAGCAGCATTTTCCTTCTGATGTGAGAACTGGCATGGATACAATTCAAATTTAATTTTTTCAAGCATTTTTTGTGGCCTAGCTTTGAGTACCAGCATGTTTGGAGGCAGGGAATGCAGAAGGTGTACGAGTGGGTGCTGCAGAGTCATGACCCTGCATGGGTAATGTTTTATGGTGTTCATCTCCCACCACTTCTAACACAGAGCAACCAAAGCACCCACTTGCCTTTCCAGTCTTTCAAATCTCTCACTACTTTGAGGTTCACAGATCAGGATCATTACTCTGTAGTGGCAGTTTTGTGCCAGGCAAATCTGGCTGACTCCAGGGAAGTGGTGCTGTCCCAAAACAAGTGTTGTTCTTTTAGGAAGAGTTTGGTTCTGGGAATAAAACTGCGGCTCCCATTCAGAGAGATCTTTTGCAGCAGCTGAGCCCAGTGACATGAAGAGCTGAACCCTGCAGTGATGTGGTGATGTGAATCTTTGCTGCTGCTGCTGCTGCTGCTGCTGTTGCTGCTGAGCCCTGGCCACTTGTTCCAGCACTCAAAGTCAGCCATCTGCTGGGGGGAATATCTGCTGCATCCTGCGTTCTATGAACTTCCCTTTCTCCTTAGGATTGTCCTCCGAAACACATAAGATACCCTGGGAATGGTGCCAGGCACTACTTGCCCAACCAGGTAGTACAGTTCATCATTTATGCACTTAAAAAACACCAACACAAACACTCCTGTAATATTATGGGATTTTCACGACAAAGGTGTTTGTTCTGCTTTCTGTTCAGCTTCACCGTCGGAGTGGGGGAGAGTCCAGAGCTGTTACTCACTGCCTGTGGCTCTTCCAAGAGGGAGCTCAGACCCGCAGTCAGGCTTCCCTCCTCTTGACTTGAGATTTGCAATCAGAGCAATTCCACTGACTTCAGAGAGCTGCATCTCATTTCCAAACATATGCTTAGGAATATAATCAGGCTTACAAATCTCCACTGACGGCAAAGCCGAGTGCCAGCTTCCCTTAACAAGTAATGCAAAACACTGCTGGGGGGTGTGAGCAGCTCGAGCCTGCTACCCAAAGCTCAGCAAACCCCAAAACGAGCATAGTCACTGCCTCCTCCTTGGAAATTAACATTTTATGAGCAGGATTGGAAATCTATGGGTGCTTTAGTACTGTGAGAACATGATATACCTGCAGAAAAGTGGTCTCTGCTATTGCAGCATTGCCCTGCTGCCTGTGGGGTAGAGATGGGCATAGAGCAGGAGGGTCTCTGCAAATAACTAAACCCGAGGGAGAAATAGTGTGGACTTCACAAGCAACCTTCAAAGCACGACTCACAGGAGGTAAGGGTTTCTCCCACTCACCTCTGAGCAGCCCATTTCAGCTCCAGGTGCCAGCAAAGGATATCTCTGTGCTCACCCTCCCACAGGAGAAGCAGATGCAGAAATAAATGCCTCACACTGCTCAACATCACAGTGCTCCAGACACATCTCTGCTGACGGGAATCATGGTGATTGTCAATAAACTGATTCATCTGCTGCCTGGCTGCTGCTGGAGCTGGAAGAAACACTGCTCAAACTTTTGTCAAAGCTGCAGACACGCTGGGCAGGATTTTGCCCAGTGGCTCCATGTCGGGCTCTATGTGTGAGCAAAGCAGAGGTGAGGTTAGCAGAGACTGGTGCCACTGGAAGGGTGTCTGGGACCCTCATGTGGTGATGGTAGATGTCACCAAGAGAGTACAAAAGATCAATGCTCTTCTGGACCAGCAGCTGGAGGTTGAGTGGGGCTTCATATGGGACACACAGAGCCCAGGCGCAAATACATGCCCTCATGCAGACACCAGCATTTGCAGATCCAGTCTTCTGCCAGTTGTCCCCCTGCCTCTGTTGTTCCTCAGAAGACTGTTGTGACCATTTCTTACCTCTCTGACCATTTCTTCCTTTAAGCCTGGCCACTGTTCCCAGCCTCCCTGGTGGTGCACAGCTCCAGAACGAGATGTTCCCATCTTATTCAAAATGCGTGAAAAAACCCTATGGTAATGGTAAATCATCCATGTGTACCTTTGGAGCAATGGAATGGTTCTGCTCTGTGCAAAGCCTCAAGGAAATAGTCAAACCCTCCAGGACCATTCAGAGTGGGTGGGCATTCATTCAGTCGAGGCTCACAGAGGTGGGTGCAGCACTAAATGCAGCACAGCACCACACAAAATCCATGCCTGAGCCCCCAGCAGGTGCCAGCTCACTGGACTGCTGCTCCCTGGCTGTACTGGCACCATGTCCCCACTTGCATGAGGCCAAGCACATCAGCACCTCCAAAATGACCAGGACTGGCAGCTCCAGGGTCGTGGCTGGGTGACCGGACATCCCACCACCACCTTGGGGCACCCTGTGGCCGCAGGCCCACCCAACCCTACTGTACATCCCTCTCTGTGTCCCTCTCTGCCCCTCTTCTCTGCAGAGGAAAATGGAACTTGCCTTTTGTCTGGCAGGGGTCAGACAGAGCCGGTTTGTTCGATAAAGCTTTAACGCTTTGTGAACACGCAGAAAAGCTCAACCCGGGGCCCTTTGACAATCTCCATTGTTTTGAGGCTAAAAAAAAAAAAAAAAAAAAAAAAAAAAAAGAAAGAAAGAAAGAAGGAAAAAAAAAAAGAAGAAAGGCTGGTTCGATTTAAAACACCAAGTTCATGGCATTTCAAAGAGAAATGATACACAGCGTATGGATTTGTGTGATACGGGGAGATAAAGCAAGGAATAAAATGCCAGGCAGGAGCATTACGAATGCTGCTCTCGGGGGTGAGCCTGGTATTTTGCCATCTGATTATTTTAAGTGGTTTCCGTCTCTGCAGCAAAATCGCTGGCATTAGCTTCACATCCCAACTCAGCGTTTGGGGCAAAGTCTGGGAAAGGGAAAGGTGTGAAAAAGATGAAAAAAATAAGTGATACTTTGCCCTAATGTCTAAAGTGCCTGGGAAATGGCACGGAGATATGTGTACAGTCTGCTTCAGCCACACTGGGGTTCATTGTCTGCAAAATTCATAAGCCATGTAATGCATCAGTTGCCAAGCAAAGCTGGGATATGGGAACCCTCCCTGCAGTTTATCTAAGAACTAAAATAAAATAAAATTAAAAAAAAAAAGTGGGCTACTGAAAGAATCATATGAGCTGGCACGGAGGTCAGTTGATTGAATATTTCATTTATTGAACGTGCGGTTGCCAAAATAAATAACTCAGGCAGGAAAGCAGTAGTCAGGAAATTGAATGTGTTTTTTTTTTTTTGTCTCTGGCGAAGTTTCCCTTGAGTGATTTCCTTTGGAGGCTGCTGCTGCCCGCGGAGCGCATCCCGCTCCTCCGGCTCCAGCGGCAGCCCAGGCACCGGCGGCGTGCTCCTCCCAGCCAGCCTGCACCAGGAGAACAAAAATGTGTCGTTTCACTGTCCTTATAATGCACAGAGGAAATAGGATTAGGTCCAAATAGCAGCAAGGTAAGTAGGATTAATGGCTGGCTTAAATAAACTCTGCCGTTCTTTACAAGGCTGCTGGATATTGTTTCCGCCTGGCTGTGCTGCGTGCGAGGCAGCGCGTTGCTGTGCCCACGAGGTGCACGTGGAGATAAGGTTGGGGGGGGATTGGGAATTCAGACCGCTTTGCGCAATTTTTTCCTTTCATTTTTAATAAGAAATCTGACTTTTGCCGTTGCGAGATTACGAAACCCCCCGTGGGAGAGAGGGACAGACGGATGGAAGGGTGAAGGGATGAAAGGATGGAGACATGGAAGGATGGAGGGATGGGGAGAAGGAGGGATGGAAGGGTGGAGGGATGAAGGGATGCAGCCTTTGTGAACGCCTCTTGCCCCCTGGCGTCCCCTCGCTGCAAGGACAGCCGGGGCCGGGGATGCCGGGGAGAGCGGGGAGGGGACCGGCGAGACCGGGGAGGGGGCCAGTGACACGGGGGGAGGTCGCCACCGGCCGCTTCTATCTTTCGTCGACTCTTTCCCCAAAACCCCAACCAACAAACCCAGCCAAACCGACACAAGCAACACCCCTGGGCAAAACTTGTTTCTCCCTCCCCAAAAAACCTTCTAAAAATAAAGAAGATCCTGCCCAGTTCCTCAAAGGCAGTTTGAAAGGCAGGACCGGGAAAAAGAAAAAAAGTGCAATAAATTTAAAGAGTTGGTTGCTAGGAAGGGGATGCGGTGGCTTTTTTGGCATTTCTATCCTCTTTTGCATAGTCTCAGTTTCAGCTGGCAGACCAGGAGCTATGTGGTTGCCTCCATTAAATCTGTTTCTCATTGCAGGCTGACAAGATTTTAAGAAAGGTTCCTAATGACCGATACAGGTTGGCATCACAGCCGAGTTTTGTAATTAAACGTTACTGAGCAGCGGCAGTAGCTGGGGATAAATGTCAAGGCGCCTTTCTTTTTTTTCTTTTTTTTTTTTTTTTCGCGATTTTCGGAGGAGAGTCTGGATATGTCACACGGAAATTGCAACTGCCAAAACAATGTACCAGGAGCACATCAATAAAAATAACTTCCACATACTTCCCCAGCGAGCCAAGGAAATGACACTTAGTGGCTGTCGATGCTGAGGATCTCCCAAATCCCCCAAAAAGCTGCAATTACCAGCGGCCCCGGCAAATGCCCCGTCCCGCTGCGGCAGGACCCGGGGCGCTCGATGCAGCCTGCACTCGTTAAATTGAATTTTACCGAGAAATGATGCTCGGCTGGCAAATTGACAGNGCCCTTCCCTTCCCTTCCCTTCCCTTCCCTTCCCTTCCCTTCCCTTCCCTTCCCTTCCCGAGCCTCATTCCCCCCCAGCCCCTCTGGAATTCAGCGCCACCCCCGCGTCCTTCTTCCGCGCTCCGCGGCCCTGCGCGGAGGGCTCGGTCCCCGCTCACCGCACGCATTCCCGAAGGAATCTCTCTCCTGGCTCTCAGCGCGGCTGCGGAAGCAGCGCGGGGGCTCCTCCCGGGCCGTGGGAACCGCGGAGTTTCCGCCCCTCTCCGCGCCGGTGGCCGCGGTGATGCCGGCACTCGCCACCCCCGGCACAGCCTCCCCCCGCCCCGCCGGGCTGCGCACACGCGGCCCCTCCGCGCCTCGCCCCGGCATCGCCCCAAAACTTCTATTAATTTATTTAAAAGCGCATTAAACCATCTCCCGCGGCCGGGCGAGCGCGGGGCCGGGTTCATCCATATGCATGCGGAAAGTTTCTCGGCGGAGGCAGCCGGGGGGTGCAAATTGCGAAGTTAAATATTTGTTTTTAATTTTCTGGCTCAAAAATTTTAACTAAGAGGCAGGATTC
Source organism: Aleadryas rufinucha (assembly GCA_013397815.1). NCBI lineage: Eukaryota > Metazoa > Chordata > Aves > Passeriformes > Aleadryas > Aleadryas rufinucha. The sequence goes on along the minus strand of VZTH01007344.1, from coordinate 215,320 downwards.
CGGCCGCTCTAATGTGCTTGCATAAATGGCTTTGTTATTACTACTTTCCTGCTAAAACAACATTTGCTTCTCGTCCTGACACACGGTGTTTGGAATCCGGGCAGGATCTGCCATCTCGGATGGAAAAGCCGAGCGGAGGCACCGCGGCCGGGGCCGCCGCGCTGCCCGCCCGCGCCCGCGCAGAATTAACCCAACCCGGCCCTCCGATTAGCTTTTAATTAGATTTTCTGATTATACACATGTTTAAAGGACAAGATTGCGTGTTTATGGAGGGAGATTTCCTCAAGAGTCTATTTGATTAAACGTATTTACAATAACGCCAGTAGTTAAACATTGTCACATTTTAGGGGACGGTTTAATGAAAGTGTGATTTTAAGACGGGAAAAAGTTGCAGAGAATGGCGCGCTCCAGCCTGCCCTGGGGCTTAGATTTTACTTTATTTTATTTTATTTTATTTTATTTTATTTTATTTTATTTTATTTTATTTTATTTTATTTTATTTTATTTTATNCCTTGCCTTTTTTTTTTTTGGGGGGGGGGTTTGTTTGTTTTTTTTGGGAGCACCACTTCTCACTGGGATTCTCCCACTCCCGCCACGGTTTCTTTTGCTCCACCCGCTGCCGCGGAAAACCCGCGCAGAGCCGCGCAGGCAGCGCCGCCCTCCCGGTGCGCTGCTGCTGCCCCGCAGAGGTGCGGAGCGGTGCGGGGCGGTGCGGAGCGGTGCGCAGGGACCGGAGCTCACCGCCCGCCCCGTCCATGCGGAGCCGGGCAGCCGGGCCCAGCGGCGGCACTACTCTGGCCTGGGGGACACGCGCTCTTCNGCGGTGTTCACGCCCTCCTCCTCTTCCTCCTCCTCCTCCTCCTCCTCCTCCTCCTCCTGCCCGCGGGATCCCCGGGACCCCGCAGCTCCTCAGCCCTCGATGGCGGCCGGCTGGGTCAGGTCCTGCCATGGGGAGAGAAACCACTCCGAATTCCCACCCCTGACACTGTGCTGTGACATCCCAAACGCACTGTGACATCCCATTGCTTAATTTTTTCTAATTTTCCCTCCAGGTGTATAATTTCATCATGGAGAAGACTTTTTAACCTCTTTTTTTCTTTTTTTTGTTTTTTCTGTCGGATGAGGAAAGCTCCGCCTGAGAACACATCCCTCTTTTTGTCTTGCTTATTAGATATAATTTAACATAAAACGCCTGTTATAATTACTGATTATACAAGGGATCCCTTGTTTTTGCAAGCTACTAACAGGATTAGCTAACAAGTGCTAGATTTCAAATTAACCATAAACACTACGCTGGAATTCATTTCATTGCACTGGAGAGGAGGGAAGGCGTGGATTTGGGGATGAGAGCATGGAATGGTTCTGGGAGCCTTGTGCCCAGAATCCCTTTCCTCTTGCCCAAGCTGTCCACACTGGGCAGTCGCATTGCCCCTGTAAAGCCCATGAAGGCATTATTTTAATTATAAAAAATTATAAAAAAAGATACAAAAATGGAAAAAAATCCCTTCTAAAGTGTTGTCTTGGGAAGGTTGGATTGGCCCTGATCCATCCTGGGGCAGAGCAGCCGCTCAGCCTCCTGCCTGTTGCCTTCTCCCTGCCACAGGAAATGGAGGGCTAGAAAAAAATCTATTACAGATGAGTTAATTAATGGTAATTGGAAAAGGGACCTCCCCTACGTAAAATCGCCTTTCGCCACAAAAGAGCATTTAAAAATAATCTGAGGAAAAAAAAAACCCACAACACTGTAATGAAGCTTTTGAGTAAAAGACCTCATGTTTTCATTGCCGAGGAGAGCAGGGAGGAGGGAAGTTCCCCAGTCCTGGCCTCACTCCTGCCAAACCCCTGCGAGGGAGCTGCTCTCCTCACATGCTGCTTGTGCGAAGCCTCGTGCTCTGCCATGAACTCTGCCTGCCCAACCACCCCTGGCTGCAGCCACGGCTTCCTTCCTCATGGAAAACAGCTTTCCCTGGGAAAGGGGGACCTGGAGGGGCTCAGCCCCGAGTACAGGCTCCTGGGGACGCCTCTTCAGGATGGGGGTCCCCTTCCTCCCTGCCAGAGCCACTGCTTCTCTCTGCTCTCCATCCTTCCACCAGAGCTTCAGCTTCTTAGGCCTGGCGGAAAGTAAATCCTTTTAATGAGTCAAATAATTTTGGACACAAGAAATTTTCCCCCCTCTCCTTTGTAATTAGAGCTGGCCGCGTGTCTAAAATGATCTGCTTTCCAGAGGGAAACAATAATTGAATTGTTGGGTGTCTCCCGAGCTTTGCAGGGCTCCGGGAAGGCTGTGAGGGAAGCTGAGCCATTCTCTTGTTAGTGCCTGCAATGAGAGCGAGACACCCTAGAATTCAATTACGCGGCTCCTCCAGGAGCCGTTATAATTATAACATCAAGTTGTTTTTTAAAATTTCATAATTATGCTTTAGGATCCTTGCGTGGATGTTTGGGAACGCGCCTGCCCGGCCCCAGCCTCCCCACACCCCCTCCTTTGCTTCAGCCTCTTCCCTGTCCGTGCCTCAGTGGCATTCCTGTCCCTGCACCCAAGGGTGCCCAGGGTGCTGTCCCTCTTCATCCCTGAGCCTGGCACCCCCTGAGCCTCCTCTGCTCCGTGTCACTGGACAGCCCTCCCGAGTGCCATGCCACAGTGCCATGCCCTGTGCTGTCAGTGAGCCAGTGACACATCCCTGTGTCAGGTCTCCTGCCTGCAAAATTGATTCCCACGCACAGCTATTCCAGAAGAACATCAGGAAGAAGCAGATTGGAACAACCGGTTACAGAACGTTTTGTGTTCGGCTAGTTAAGGGACAGGTGCCACAGGTCCTTCCTTCAGTGGCACCAGAGGGGTGGCATTTGGGGCGTGCCAGGTGGTGCTGGGGACCTTAGGAGTGGGGTGCCACATAAGAGCTCTACTTGTGCTCAGGTTGGCATTTCACCTACAGCAATGCAAATGTAATATATTGAAAAACTCTCCCATTCCTTTTGCTGGTGGAAGTTAAAAGCTCAGAAGGGCTTCATGTGCCACTGGCAATGCCTTGCAAGCTTGGCCTGGGAGCAGCGTTGTGTTTGGAGGGTGGTTGAGTTGCTTTCAGTCTCTGTTTAGAAGAGTGTATCAGACTTTTACAGTCCTGCTGAAATGAGAGAGCTGTGACCCTGTCTTGCTGCAGAGCCCTGGCTCAGTGCTGCTTCTCTCCCCTACCCTCACCATGCCCCTTTTGCAGACCCACTGTGTCCTGCTGGACACGTGCCCTGGGAAGCTGCTGCCCAGGACTCATTTGTGCAGAAGCCAGCCCTGGGCTGCCAGGTACTCTGCTGGATGGAGATCTGGCTGTACAGGGCTGTTTGAGGTGTTAAGTGAAGGAGAGTCTTCTCCAAGACAAGAGACTGAGAAAATGCAGAATGGCAGAAGAGTAAGAAGACCAAATGGAGGGAAGGTGGAAGAATCATGAGCTGCTTCTGTGAGGAAATGGTGATCAGAAAAGCTAAGACCAGTCAGACTCAGAGCACAGGTATTGCAGCACAATCTGTTTTCAAGGTATGTGCTAAAATCCCAGCATCCTGCTGTCAGAGAGATCCATGACATCCTGGTTTGGTTCTCCTTACCAAAGCTGAGCGAGACCCAAGAACGTTCCAGAGTTTCATCCAGCCCAGTTTTCAGTGTCAAATCATGGAAAGGGTTTGGCTCAGACTGTGGTGTGGGCTCTTTCTGCATAGCTCCTTGCCATGCAGGACAGGGTATCCCCAGGGGCTTGCACAGAGGACTCTGCTGTGTGTTGGCCATGTCCTTTTCTGGTAGAGGGGAAATTGGCCATGTCTTTAGCTCTCTGTATCCAGCAAAGGGATGCAAGGCACAGCAGGAACAGGCAGCAAAAGGCCTGGTGTTCTCCCCTCCTACCCCACAGACATTGCCACGACAGCCTCAGGCAGAGACCTGGCTTGTCAAATGAGTCCTGGTAACCACCCAGCAGCACCAAGACAGAGGTGCCATCAGAATAACCTTATTTTGATGGTTCATCTTGCACTTGGCTGCTCAAAACAGCTTCTGAGCTTGGACCCAGGTCCTGAGGAGGCTGGTGCACACCATTGCCTTTGTGGACCCGCATTGCTGTCTGGCCAAAAAACAGAAGATGAAGAGCTTGTCTTGATATTTGCAGGTCAGGGCCCCCTGTAGCACCTGTGGCACTGGGACAGGAGAGCAGAGAGGAATACACAATGACTGTGCTGATTCCAGACTGGGAATAGATTCACTTTTCATTCTCTCAGACAAGCAATTAGAGCTGTCTCCCCAAGCAGTTCCCACCCAGCAAGGAGTTCCAAAATATGAAAATTCTTCCCTTTCATATTATTTTCCAGATGTTCAGTCTTCGCTTCCCTTTATTAATGCTTCTTTTGCCAGGGTGATTCATTTAACAATTAGCTTAGGCATAGGGTGTAGCAGCTGTTGCAGATATTACCTGTGCCTCTAAGGCAAAGCTTCTTACTGTTGTTTTTTATCCATCTCTCCTTTCCTTCTTGGTCTTTAATAACCTGTAAGAATACCTTTAAATTAGTGGGAAGCTCTGATTTCTTCAACCAGGTCAACAGATGGCTCACTTGAACCTGCCTTCAATTAAGCAGGTGGAACATGCCCAAGGAGCAGGCAGACAAATGCAGCTGCTCTTTCCCCAAATCCCACTGCAGATCTGATGGGAAAGACTTATTCACCAGCTCCTGTGTGAGGCTACTTGTTCTATCAACCTCGTAAGTTTGCATTCAGACTTTCATCACCTGGCTGCACCCTCCAGGAGAATGGTTCTTTCCATGACAATGAGCTGTGGGTGTGATGATGCTGAGGTAACTGTTCATTGCTGGCTTCATGGTCTACTTCCAACATCTGATTGTTGGGAAAAACCCCAAACCCCCGGCTTTTCTCATCTTAAGCGATGATGGATGTCTTTGGTTCACACATTAGTGGGTATTGAAGGTGGGGTTCAAACCTTGGGCCTCCTGCTGCTTTGGTTTGGGATGAGAGGAAACAGCCTCAAGTTGTGCCAGGGGAAATTTAGATTGGATATCAGGAAAAATTTCTTCTCTTTGAGGGTTGTCAAGCACTGGAACAGGCTGCCCAGGGCAGTGGTGGAGTCCCCATCCCTGGAGGTCTTTATGAGATGTGTAGATGTGGCACTTAGGGACATCTATGACTTAAATCTATGATTTAAGTGATGGACTTGGCAGTGCTGGGTTACCAGCAGGACTCAATGACCTTAAATGTTATTCCAGTGTAAGTGATTCTATGATTCTGACATGTCCCACATCCTCTCTGGGGTCTTCTGTCTCCTGTGCCAAATCCACCAGCCCATNCCTAGTATGTAACTCTGAAACTTCACACAGCCTGTTAGCTACTGTTCTCACATTTTGGTCAGAAAAAACAAACCTCTCTGGGCCTGAACTCAAGGACACCTTGTTGTCCCAGGCCCTGAAATATGTAAACTGAGCCTCTGGACAGGGAGAGCAAACTTGGGGTAATTACATCACTACCTCAAATTATAATTGGAGAATTAACCCTGATATGCAAATGGACCAAACTTACAAAAGTGCGAAGAACCTGTGACCCAGGGTCCATCTTGTGTGGAGCCCCTTGTAGGCTTTACACTCCCAAGGTGTACCTTCGAAGGCCCTTCAAATAAATACCTACTTTTATTCTCTTCTTGTCTAGCCTCTGTTTTCAGGTAGCCACATCAAGGCATCAATTCCATGATTCTGAGATATACCACATCTTCTCTGTGGTCTTCAGCTGCTAATTTGTGTCTTCTGTGCCAAATCCACCAGCCCAAAGGGATGCCTTGAATACCCTGGGGTGTCTACAATTAGGGGAATGTTTATCCTTTGTAACTGAGATCCACCAAGAGAATCACGAGTCCCCAGGTTGTACCTTCAATGTGTGCTCAGTACGGACTCATTTTTATCCTGGTAGGATTCTCATCCCAGCAGCACCACAAGCTGTGGGAGTAAAGATGAAGTAAAAGCTAAACAATGACATCAGGATCTGCCCTGGTGACACCAGGTGTTTTCTTTGCATGAAAAGACAAAAAAAATTGCTACAATTCTGAGTAAAATCATCAGGACTGGTTATGCTGTTAGACACCATTACTATCTTCTTCCACTGAACTGATAACTCAGTTGCTTACTACTACTGAGTGTGGCTCTTTTGCTGATGTTTTTATTCACTCTTACTCAACTGTTCCAAAATAGCCCTAAGCAAGGTGCTTGGAAGGTGACCTGTGGGAGGTTTGGTAGCAGGATTATTCATGTCTGACCTCCAGCCCTTAGCAGTGACAGTCTCTGCTGCTCTGCTGTGGCTGGGAGCAGAACTCCAGACCTGGAGCTGCTCGTGATGCTCAGCACATCTCCTGTCCCACTGACTTCACCTGTGCTACACCTCAGGTCACCTGTGTTTGAATCCTTTCTGGGGTGTCACTGACTGCACTGTCTCTGTGCTTCAGCCAAGCAAGGAAAAATGGTTAAGCCAGAGGTGGCAAAGAATTTCACTGCTGCAGAGTTCTGCATGGAAATGAATCAGCTCTGCTTGTGTGGACAAGGTCTCTGCTGCACAAAAGAGCCCCTGGAGATTTGATTTTGCCCTGTTTATCTTGCTAGAGCTAGGTAAGTCAGCAGGGTATGTATTCCTGGGGATTTTTCCTTAGCCCAAGCTCTGCACCTCCAGAGATTTCTGGACTTTGCTCTCTGATCCTTGCAGGGCAAAATTTGGAGTGGGGTTGATTGATGCTGGTGGGGATCTGTTGCACCTTATTCCTACATCAGCTCATGTCACCTCTTTCACCAGCCCAGGAGCAGCAGATCTCCTGGAGAAATCAGAGCCAGTTGCTCATCCCTCCAACACAGCTCCACACAGTGCCACACTCTGTGCTGCAGGGCGCTGGTGCAAGAGCTCAGCAGCACGGACCCCTCCAGAAGGACCCTCCAGCCTGGTCTGCCAGCTGCACACCAGGAGTGGTCAGTGATCACAGACAACTTCTCTTGCTTTTGGATCACATCAGTTCAAATGATACCTAGCATTAAACTCAGCAGCAGCTGGTTTTTTGTAACGCAGCAGCAGCAGGAGAGGAGCTGGTGTTAAAATCTGAGTGATGGCTTGTAGGATCCAGAGCTAACACACAGCCTGGGGTATCCCATGCCCAGGTGCTGCTGTTTGAAACCCCAGCAGCCTCCAGCACTACATGACAGTGACGCAGCTGGCACTGCAAAGCTGCTCTTCTGAGCCACAGCAGAACTGGTGAGAAAAAACTTGGTGTTTGTTTGGGTTGTTTTGTTTGTTTTAAACACAAAACTTCAGTTCATCTTCCCAAACGCAGTTGTCAGAACAAGGCAGACATTCTGCAGAACAGCACAGCTCCTTGCTTGCTCCCCCACGTGCCGAGATGGGGGATGCTGGTCCTTCCAGCGGGCTGACTTTTTATTGTAGAAAGAGTTTCTGACAGAAACAGGCAAGAAAACAGGGAAAAAAAAAATCCTTGAACAAGGTCTCAGTAATGTCTGAGAATAAAAAGGTCCAGACAGTGCAGCGTGCAGACTACAGATCCAGCACAGGCATCTGCTGCCTTTCAAGCCCCTACTGGGGTGGCAGAGAGGAAGATGAGGTCTGAAAGGTGATGAAGCCAGCATAAAGCCTAGAGAAGGCTGTTTAACCAACAAAGGGCAGGAAGGAAGAAGAAAGTGATTACCCTGGGCCAGAAAATAAAAGGTCGATGAGGGTGGTGCATAAGCAAGGCGATACTTATCAAAAATGATCAGAAATTTTTTTAAAAAACCTTTTTTTTGGCCAAAAAAATGCTGATTTACCAAAACAAAAGATAATTCCTAAATCAACAAATTCTTATACATTTCTGCAACATTAAAAACAACCAGGAAGAACGTTTGGAAATTGAAACTGCTCATTTCATTTTTATAACAGAGTGGTTTAGGTTTTTGAATAGGTGAAGCATTGCACTGTCAGACAACTTGGACCACTTTTCAAAGGTCAGAATCAAACCAACGCATGTTGAGGTGGTAACAAGTGTTGAAGCTGGCCCAAACTTTGTGCCTGGTGGTTGTGTCTGGCACAGGTTGCCCAGAGCAGCTGTGGCTGCCCCATCTGTGGCAGTGTCTAAGGCCAGGCTGGATGGGACTTGGAGCAGCCTGGTCAGGTGGAAACTGTCCCTGCCCATGAGACAGGGGTGTTAGACTCAGATGGTCTTTAAGGACCCATCCCAAACCTTTCCATGATTCTGTGATCACTCCAGTATCACGCAACACAAATTGCAGCCAGAACAGCCACCAGCCCTTCTGTCTTGAAGAACTCCACAATCACATGTGAACAACTTACATTTCTCCAGGAGCATCTCAGTGAGCCTTTCTGTCACAGGCCCTTACTGGATGGGATCTCGAGTCCCCTGTGAGTCCAGATTAATTTATTTTAATTTTTTGGCACCTACTCTAAGATACTTTGAAGAAGACAAACTCCCTGTGCGTTCATAGGAGTAAGAGACACACACAGCAGCTACAGGAGTTGGCCTCTTGTTCCCAGCTCCAAACCACGGCAGGGATACCCATGGGACATTCACCTGGCTGCCACAGGGAGCCCCATGCCAGCTGGGAGAAAATGATGGAGCTGTGTTTAATTTCTGCTGATTTTGATGATGTTTTAATTCTCAGAAAGCACAGTAAGTTTATGTAATCTCTGTAGCACTTCTCTGATATTTAATAAAACAATATAATAGCACTCTAGCTACTTAACACACAAAGAAGACTTAATCGAACAAGGAACACATGATTTGCAGCTGGACAAAAAATTTCACTGAGTAAAAACTCAGTAAAGCTCTGACCTTTTATGTGATTTGGGTAGCAATTCATTATTTATAAGAATTATCATATGTACTTTGAATTCTGTGTTTGAAAGTTAACCAGAGCAGGCCAGAAGCATCATCATAACCTACAGACCCTCTTATCACACAGACAGGCACGGGGACTGTGGCTTTATTGAATATGCAATTCATCTGTCCCCACTTGCAGCCCACGAAGGCAGAACATTATCACTGCACAACGTTAAGGATTTAAACGCAGGGAGATGACTCCAAACTCTGTATGGGGCAACTCCTGTGGTATTCCATTGCCCAGAGAAATCACCATTATCTATCTATAATTGCCTTTCTTGACATTTTAGCTGAAATAACCCACTGTCATCCACACCTCTCACCTGTTTCCAAGACAGGACCCTCGATAAGCTCTCACATATATGCTTTGTTCAATTAGTCCAGCATGTAGTGCTTTGTTCTCATGAATTTTGGAGCTACCTCTGATGTGCAGTAAAGGCAATTGAGACCTAATTTCATTATTCATCTCAATATGTTCCTGCTGCATTCAGAGAACAGACTATGGGCCCTCCTGTGGCTAATTTAGCACCTGCAAATCCCCATGATTAAAGCCAAAGGCTGCACAAGCCACAGAATGGATCTGCAGGAATATGCACACGTCAAATCATCCCACTTGCTGGGAAGAAAAATATTTTGGTTTTTTTTCCCTTTATAAACTTTGTACACCTCCTTCTGCCTCAAAAGGAGACCATTGTGCTTTAGTTCTCCAAGGCCAGGCTGTGTCCCACAACCTTTCATATCTATATATATATATACACACATATATATATATATATACACATACATACATGTATTTAATTTCTTTTCATGAAATTTGAGTGGAGTTTCAGGGAAATCAACGTACCTGGAGAATGTGGGCCATCAGACTGGAGCTGTTAACACTGACCTCCCCAGCAGCTACACTGAAGTCAAACAAACCTGGGCTATTTAAGCTAAAATACTGAAGAGGTTCCTAATGAAGCTTTCTTCAGCTAAGCCAACAGAAAACTGACCAAAAAGTCATTCTACTCTTTCCACTGAAAATGAAGCAACTTCTAGAAGTCCAAAATAGACACTTAAGTGCAGTAAAATTGAAGACTATTGGTCTGAATTGGCAAGCTGCTACTAGAGCTGCTTAGCCTGATCAGCTCATTCTTAGCTTGCACTCTTCAAGATGCTTCAGACTTTAGCAGTCACTGCTGCAGACAACCAAACCACAGCAGGAATTTGCATGTTTGCCCTGCCCCCTCCATATTTTGTTTCAGATTATGAATTTCAGCATTTGGGAAGACAATGGCAGGAAGATTCTGTACTTTAAGCCACAAAACCACAATGCACTTATGCTTCTTTCCTGATACAATAGCAGGACTGTTTTTCTTCCACTGTACAACCCCAGGCTGAAGCTGATCTTGCCAAGTTCAGTTTAGGAATTTTTTTTTTTTTCCTTAAACCACTGCATATGCATGACTGAATATTTGTTATGCAACCATAACAACTGTCCTTTTCAAGAAAGATTCCTGCATAATGCGAGCACAGAGAATCCAAGGCAAACACGGTTTGATCTTAAAACTTTAATAGTAAAAAAAGTGTAAAACCAAACACACCGCTGAAAACTTATCAGTAAGAATGAGAATTTAAGTGTTCAAATTCAGAATAGTGCAAATTTTCTTCACTCCCCTCCCCATCTCTTCCAAACTTAAATCACTTTGGTTAAGATACTCAGAAGTATTGGCAAAAAATGAACTTTTGACTTACATTTTTGGCTGCATTATTTCTAACAGGTACAGATTTAGTTTCAGTCTTCACAAATAAATCTTAAATACCTCTCTATCAAATATCCATAGAGATCACTGCCAGCTTTACTTACATCTGGTTTCATAACATTTTGGAAGGGGTTTCGAGATGGTTACAAAGCTGTATCTCCAGCAAGGCAGCAGCTTCTTAAACAGCTGAGCTGAACCCATCCTGACCTCTTCAAGCAGTTCTATAAAATTTGATTATTCAGGTTTTGAACATTTGAGGAAGGATCTTATACCAATGAAATTACTCTCGATTTACACCAAAGCAAGGTTAGAATTGGGGTCTGCTCTGTAGTATAGACTTTGTGCTAAACTTTTGTTGCTAGCATTCCCTTAGAAGAGTGAAAACAGCCAGAACAGCCACCTGGCCTTAACATCTGTTTTAATGGTTCAACCTTTAACTGATGCCTCTAAATATAACTGAAGCCATGAAAGATTGGAAAAGAACACAACCAAAAAAAAAAATTGCATAATACAAAAAGGCAAATCCATAAAAGTTTACAAGTACACCATAACCACAAAATTGGAGTATTTCTAAAAATTTGGGTTCAATGTAAGATACAACAAAACTAGCTTTACTAGTTAAATAAATTATTGCTCCATTTGACTCCATGCAGCATTGAAATGAACTCAGAACCCTTTTCTCTTTAATCTCTCATAAGAAATGATCGATATTGAAGAGAACTTGAGGCTCAGACTTACTGTACATTGCACTTCAACTTTTAAGACCTAATACTTGCTATTTAGGTCTCCTGTGGTCTAAGCTATCAAATGAATACGTTGTGCTCACCAGAACTATGTATTAAGAAACACCAAATGTTTAATGTAGTGACATAAGCACTTTTCGTTTTTAAGAAGGCAATCACAGATTGCAAGTTCTATAGGGTTGTGTAAAAACAAGTAGTGATCTCTTTCAGAAACTGAACTGAGAAAACAACCTGTTTGCTATTCTTCACATCCAGTTTAAATCACATTTTAGGCCCACTTCTGTTTCTAATCATTTCAGTCCAAACCCTGATTGAAAGGACAGCTCTAGGAGGAAATGACAAATCAAAGAAGTTGGGGGCACATACTTGATGGCCAAGCAATGACATGCAATGCATGTTTTTTCAGTGACACCAAGACATTTGAGATACTTAATATGTCCTTTGGTGAGACACTGAAGCAGGTGTCTAATAATAAGCAGGGGTAGTCACACACACTTAGATTTCTTACTGAATTGTGGCCAGAACTTGATTCTTGCAAATCTAACTGCAAGCCTCAGGAGTAATGAAATTTCCAGTTGGAATCTCTTGATAAAGGCTCATGTTTGAACAAGATTGTCTCCAGTGTTCACTTCTCATACTGAAGCAATTTAGAAATTCCAGACTAAGGCTTCCAACCTGTCATCCCTCAAACCCTCTCCACTGTCAAAGACAGAAACTTAATGCAGCATTACAAGTAAGGGCATGATTCCTTCATAAAACTCCTAAAAGCATTAGTGCAATGCCTTTAATCTGTTTCGATCACTCTTATTTTTAAATAACCCTATTTTTTAAAGATTTGGATAAATACTATTCCTATTAAACCATACTTCATCATTGTTAAGCACCATCGATCTACTTCCTTTGGGCACTGATACAAGAGCTTGTAATTAAATTTCAGTTTCAAGGCTTTAAAACACGGCAGCTGATTCAATAACTTACAGTGGAATCTAATACTTGGAAAACTGCCACTTAGCCTGAACAGTTGTACGCACTTGGTGTTAAACTCTCCCAGAGAACAGCCATACGCAAATGCTTATGCGGTAAATCAGGGTAAGATTTCAAGATAAGCAGTTAATTTCACTTGGCTATTCTAAGAGTGGGTTAATATTTTTTTTTTCCCCACAAGTCATTTGTGCAGTGAGCCCACAAAGAGATTATTTCTTCTAAATAATCTTCAGTTTTAGAAAGGAGCACATCTTCATAATGTTGCTTTCACACTGGCACCGGGTGTTCTTCAAAGGCTTAGTCATTGTGTGGTTTCTCTGGAATACCCTATGGATAAGAAACATCAAACACATGTTAGGTTTTAATGCCATCTGATAAGTGACTACATTATGCAGTATTTTCAATTATTAAATAGTCAACTAACTCCAGTTAGGCTGACAATGACCTAGCGAGCATGGCTACTTATAAAAACTTAACAAGGATGTGCTCCCTAACTGTGGACAAAAATAAATCACTATGGGTGTTTGTTGCCTCAATCAGAGCATCTGAAAAATCCATCTGCCAATTGCACTGGTTTTTATAAGACTTTGTTATCTTTCCTCTTTATCTCAGTTTATTTCTTAGCAGAAGGTACACAGTGCTTCACTTAATGGACATTAATTCAGTTTTAACAGCTCTTTTTCAAACTGCCTTTAACCACAAGTTACTTTATTTTCCAGTCAAAGCCTGGTATCAGAGACTTACTCATTTCCTCCTAAGTCCCTTTTCTAGTATGGAACCCTGTAGTATGTCACTATAAGAAATTTAACCAACCTTTTTTTAAAACAAAGCTTGTAATGTGTTTTCTTTCTAAGGTCAAAATGCAAATAAATTTTCAAGAACTGAATACATTCTCAGTTCTCCAGCCTCTACCACTAGTTCACAATAGATATTTGTGAGGCCCAAATTCTGAATACCACCCTAATTTGTCAGATGCTGAGAATAATGGTTACAACTCAAAATGAAATGTCACCATCCACTTAAACCAGCTGATGAGCACTGACTGAGCAATTTTAGGTGTCATAGTGAGCAGAAAGAACTGATGGCAACAGCAGCCCCTTCACCTCTTCTTTTGCTATAAAACCTACTACAAGAAAACTTTGGATTTCATCCTCAAGCAGGTAGCAAAAAATGCCCAACAAGCCAAACAAAATCCCAAAGTCTCTGCTAACAGCAGGTTTGCTGAAAGGTCACACTGCACTTTGTTAGTACATGGGAGCTCCCTTGAAATCCAGCAACTTGAAGGCAGCAAGCATCTCCCAGCTAACATTTATCAGCATGGGAGGAGATGTCTCAGGGACACCTTCCATTTCACTTTTAATTTCCAACTGCAAAAGCTAGACAGGGGCTGAGGAAGAAGCACAGCAACTTTACTCCACTGATTTCCACAGGTGCCACCTTCCACTCTGGACAAGCCCACAAAATATCTGTTGTTTGATCTGCAGCTGTCACATGCAGCAAATAGCTCAGGGGCTGCAGCACAACATAGCTACAGAAATAACTGTTTTATTCAAGTATGGGTTAAAAAAATGCTACATTCCATCTTCCTGCCACAGCCACAATGTCTGACAAAACAGATTGGTACTTTTGAATTACCTCTATAGAAGACAGATGTAGTTGACTGAATTATAGACTCTGCTTCTTTGAATTTCCACCATGGAATGCTTCACAATGACTTGCAGAAGTGTTGCTATGAAAATGCTGCACTTCCCCAAGTTTTTCCTGACTAAGTAATGGCAATGTAAAACACATGACAAGATACCACTAAATAACCAGAATAAAAAGCTCTGCCTTGCTAACCTCCCCCTTTCTTTATAAGGAAGATGACAAGATTGACAGGAAAGCTGCAGGCTGATTTTAACTACATTCAGGTGAGATACCAGGTGAAAAGATATCAAAGGAAAAAAGTTCCATGTGTCTAAATTCATTTTAGGTCTTTCTTCTTCAAGGCTCCCTCCCCTTGCTTTCTAACAGGAGCAGCAGAGCAACTGGAAGCACTGCATATGCCAGTGTAAAATATAGAACTGTAGCATAAAACCAACTATAATTTTATTTAGAGACTCTGCTGCAACACCAAAGCTTCAACAGAATTAAGTTAATGTATGGTTTTCACTTGATGTGAGTAGCAAATATAAAAAGAGAAATTACACCTTCTCTTCCCCCCATAAACATAATCCTAAATAAACCCAAATGCAGATTGTATGCACCAGTGGGATTTGAAGGGGAAGCAGTGACCTTGTGTTTAAAGATCCTCAAACACCCTTCCTTCAGTAAAAATTGAAGACAGTTAAGCCACAGCAGCCCTAGGAAAGCTAAACACCTAAAGGATGTTTTCCAGGATATGGGACTTAGGTGGCACAGTAGACAGAAGATAAATCAACACAATATTAATTATTATTATGCATCAGTGTCAGAACACTTTTCATAATCAAGCCTTTGGCTGATGTGCAAACACACAGCCAGGTTCACTCTTCAGTGCACCACAAGGAAATAATTCCTTAAGAACCTAGCAAACAAGATAGAAATTTATACTATCCCATGTATGGAGTGATACTTGAACCATGTCTTAAGTGACCAGCAAGAGAATGTTTGATTCTAGAGCAGTGAAATTTGATGCTATATAGGGACATTTCCCTACACATACTTTTGTGTGTGAATAATTAGAGAAAGCCCATTAGTGTCTCAGTTCTCCAGCTACCTTACATGTTAATTATAAATACTGATAGAGCAGGAGCAATGTACTGATTCCAGTCTTATTTAGGCTGCTGCTGGAAAAAGTTAAATACAAAAGGTAATCCAACACTTACTAAAACAATACCCACTCGACTGGCAACACAGGTTGTCTGCTTACAGTTCAGCTCTTAGGAATACATCTATTTAACTCTGTCAGTTTGTGACTCATACCCTTCAAGGCATAGTTTGTTCTTGAACTAACAACAATGGAAGGCATTTGGATTGTTAAGGAAACTACTAATTATGCAATAATTACCATAGCCAGCTGGCGTCCTATGTTTCCTACAGTCACACCTCCTGAGAAAAATATACATGGAAGCCAAGAACGGATGTAAAGGAAATCTGGGGATGTATACCTAGTAAAGAAAAGGAGATATGTTAGAGACAAGAAACTTTCATCATCTTACACACTGTTAACCAGATGCTACAGAATTCTCTCCCTGGCCTGAGACAAAAAAGCAGCAACAGAGGAGAAGGAAATCAGGAGACCAAATTAAGTCTGTAAACTTCATAAGCTTCTAAACCCCCATGTCCTGGCCAGTAAAGTTTAGAAATTCACTCTGCTGAGATCCAGTAAAAGTTCAGTTTTCTGAGCTGTTACCATTTCAACACACATCCCAATTCATTTGCTCCCCACTTTCCACCCCCAGTTCTCAGTCTGGGCATTTGGAACAACTGGACCACTACCTTGGACAAAAAAAACCATCTTATAAGAACATACCAAATATGCTAACAACTAAATTCCAGTTCATGTGCACCCATGCTTTCAGTATGGACAGGAGAATTGAAATAGAAGCATATTTTAGAAGCATAACTTACTGATAAACACCATTATATACAAGAAACTGGGTTATCAGAGTTGCTACAAAGGCTATTGTAATTCCAAGTCCGAGACCACTTCTTGAACGATCAAATGTCCACCAAAGCCCCAGTGATAAGGCTGCCAGAGTCAGGGACAGCTGGATGTTGTTTGCAAAGTCTAGTTTCTGGAAAAAGATGTTAAGGACAATACTTTTTAAGTCTGCAGAAACCCTGCTGCTGAAACTGAACAAGGGAGAACTGAAACTGAAAGTGAGCACAATTCTGTCTTTAAACACATTTAGGATTTGGTTTTCAAACCTGCCAAGTAATCATATCACAGCTCTTGTTGACTCTGACTGGAGAATGACTGCAAAGTCAACATTGATTTTTGTCACACTGAGCATCTAGAGAATATGCTACATTTTAAAAGATTTAACTTTGATGGATTTTTGTCTCAAGTAACCTGGGTAACCCAGCTGACTTAGGTTTTCTGCTCAAACCACCACATCTGAACACAAAGAACACTCTTATTTTGTGCTTCTCACTAGCACATCACTAGTTAATTGTGTTAAATTTTAGATGTAGACAAGATACAGATTAAAATAACACGACTTACACTGTTATGCTTGTAGTTAAACAAGACATATTGTGATGCTGATCCCTATTCCCTCCCATAACACTCCAAGTGAGCTGTGTTACACATTTTGCAGTAACCCCTGGAGTGTATGGCAGGTCTCACAGAACTTCTCTGCCAGAAGCACCACCCTTACCGTCACAATTCTCCCAGACCTGAGTGGCAGAGGGTTTCATGAGCACAGAGTAAGCACACGGAGCAAACACTAGCTCAAGGATACAGCACTGGCGTGGTTGATGCCCACGAACACCGCGATGCAGCGCATGACGCTGGCCCACTCCCGCTTGAACTTGTGGGGCTCCCCGAGGTGGCTGTCGATGCAGGGGTACAGCAGGCCAACCACAGCTGCAAGAGAAGGA
Organism: Aleadryas rufinucha; assembly: GCA_013397815.1. Lineage (NCBI taxonomy): Eukaryota > Metazoa > Chordata > Aves > Passeriformes > Aleadryas > Aleadryas rufinucha. The sequence goes on along the minus strand of VZTH01007344.1, from coordinate 198,381 downwards.
ACACCACTTGTACCAGCTGTTAGGCAATGATTACTCCATTATCACTGAACATTAGCCTGGCATGTAAGTGCTGGAGACATAGCAAGGTGCTTATCACACTACTGTCAGCATGATGAAGAAAAGACAAATATTACCTGCCTTTTCTACTTTAGAGAAGTAAAAACCCCACTCTAACCAGCAGTAAGTATTCTCTTTGAGCCTTTAAAGCAGAGATTTATATTGCATTGTTAAGGTATCTAACTTGAAGCTCCTATTGTTCAAAGAGATTTGCCATTTGCCAACCTGAGTAAATGCTTGTACCAATAAAAGCAAAGCATAATAAAAGCTTTATGAGGAGTGGAATACGTGTTCATTGCTCACGTGCACGGCTGACAGTTTTAAGAACATGATTCATCAGCTGTGAATCAGATCTCAATTAAATATTTGCCTGGACTTAAAAGTTTCTTGGCAGAGCTGCTTTCTCTCCTTCTGCTGGGCTGTAAGTCAGCCCAGTGCTCCTGTCCATGTCAGATAAGTTTTGATACCAAACAGAAGCAGAGCTGAAGTTAAACAAGCACCTGCCACCAGTCTATTTATATCAGGGAAAAATAACTACTCATACTATTAGGCAGACAAAGTTTTTATCTTCATATAGCATTTTTTCAGCCTTATCAGTCTGGAAACTGGTTACAGAAGAAAAACATAGGCTAGTGTTAGCCCAGCTACTAGCACAAACACCAGATGAGTTTCATCCTTCTAAGACTTGCAACTCAATGTGTTGTCACCAGCTCCAGGGTCAGACATGCAGCTTTTACTGTGTGTAACTTCCGTGTTTATAAATTTCCTTTCCTGCCTTTTTTTTTTTTTCATTCCTTAAACTCCTAAGAGTAATAAATTCTATGTTAAGAGGGCTACAGGACATACTATTCCAAGACAGACGTGTTCTGAAACAGCTTCATTATTCTGCTGCCAGTTACCAGGACTTTTCCCTTATGATAACAGCTAAATTCCAAAGTTTAATCCAACCGTGACAGGACTATGAAAACTCTCGTTGGAGAACGTCCCAGGCCATCCTTTTTATTACACAGTTCATTATTCATTCAAGTTTATGGTTTTCATTCATACCCCTTTCACTGTGTGATAAAAACAGACATCACATAACTGCATTAAACAAAACTATGCAGGAGTTGTTTAAAGTACCTTCAATGCAAATTACGAATTATTACAGTGGGTTTATTTCCTAAAATTCCACTGCTTTTTAATCCCCCAACCCTTCACCAAAGCTTTGTTTTGTCTAGACACGGATTGGGGGGGGGCTGGGGTTATGAACGACAAAGCACTGGGTATGTGCCAGCTGCTGTGACAACCACACTGTGGCTTGCACCGTCTATAGTATTTGCCCAGCAGTGGCTAGGGGTGGGCAGGGGCAAGGGACAGGCAGGTGACAGGCAGGGGCAGTGGGCAGGGGCCAGCTAGGTGACCGGGGCAGCAGGCAAGGGGCAGCAGGCAGGCAGGTGATGGGGGCAGCGGGCAAAGGGCAGGCAGGTGACAGGGGA
>VZTH01007344.1:129880-195298 GCA_013397815.1 Aleadryas rufinucha | reverse complement strand
CGCGCGGGGGATGCGCGCCACCCCCGGGCGGGAAGGAGAGGGCGGTGGAGCGATGGAGATGCTGGCGGTGGTGACGCTGTCATAGACTCATGGAATGGTCAAGGTTGGAAGAGACCTTTAAGATCATTGAGTCCGACTGTCAACCCAGTGCCACCCCTGTAGCCCTTAAACCGCTAAGCCACATCGCCCAGCGCCAGGTCCAGACGCCTCTTGAACACCTCCAGGGTGACTCCACCACCTCCCTAGGCAACCTATCCCAATGCGTGACCACCCTCAAAGNGCTGCCCTCTCTCCCGCGGGGACGAGGCTCGCTCCCCTACCCGGGCCCGTACAACCTCCGCCCCCCGGCCTGCCCGTCTCCCCACGGGCATCCGGGGCGCGGGTCCCGCGGCCCACTCACCTCGGGGTGTGGGGGCTGCGCCGGCCTCCGCTCCGCCGCCTCCCTGCCGGCTGCGCGCCGCCGGCCTGCGCCCCGGGGAAGGTTTATAAACCCAGAGCCGCNGCGGTGGAGCGATGGAGATGCTGGCGGTGGTGACGCTGTCATAGACTCATGGAATGGTCAAGGTTGGAAGAGACCTTTAAGATCATTGAGTCCGACTGTCAACCCAGTGCCACCCCTGTAGCCCTTAAACCGCTAAGCCACATCGCCCAGCGCCAGGTCCAGACGCCTCTTGAACACCTCCAGGGTGACTCCACCACCTCCCTAGGCAACCTATCCCAATGCGTGACCACCCTCAAAGTGATTTTTTTTTTCTACTATCTAATCTGAATCTCCCCTGTCTCATCTTAAGGCCACGTGTCGGTGGCCTCTGCAGCCCGACCCTTGTGTGCTCGCCCAGCCCTCTGCTTGTCCCTTTGGGAGATGGCAGTTAGTAATGGGGAAGGTTGAAGGCGTCTGCTGTGGCGTCGTCTCCTGAAGACAGAGGGATCGGTGATACCTGTCATCATTCTAAAATGGTGTAAGGGGATCCTGCCAAGCCCATGACTCTGTAACATGATGGTGCCAAAGCCAGACGCTGCATCAGCGACCTGCCATGGGGTGACCGGAGGGTCCCGGGCTCCTGACTGTTCCCTGACAGCCTGAGCAGCTGCTCTGCCAGCCCTGGCGAAGCTCGGGTCACAATCCTCCCAGACTGAAATCGTAAAAAAACAGTTAAATACAAGTTCACCCTCTGGGCTCTGCGAGGGTTTGGGAAGAGGCCTGTCAGGGATGGTTAAGGGTGAGCTGTACATTATGTTAAAGTTCAGCACCAAAAAATGAGCACACAGAGCAGGACTCAGCTCCCAGGCTTCCTTTTTAGGACACGGGTTCTCCAGGACACATGGGAGGCTGGTGGATGCAGTAGGAATAACTGGGCTTCTTGTTTATGAGCTGGCCTCACTGGAGCCAGCAGACCTTCTTTTCACATGAGGTGTGCCGTCATTACAGTTGGAAGGAATATAGGACCCAATGGCTTCCCAAAGGATGGCACTTTCCAAAGGAGGAAATCCAAAAGGAGGATTTAGGAATAATTGTTACCCATGCCTGTGATGGGCAGAACGATGGTCCATGATCAGTGCTCAGTGGTGGTTCAGTGATGGTTCGAGTTGTCTTTCACTGATGTGTTAGACATAGCAAATAAAATACATGAAATCAGTTATAGACACAGAAAGAGGCAGCTCTTCTCTGCATATCATGAAGGGTAAAATTAATCTGGGGTATGGCTATCCCTTCTGATCTCTGCTCATTTTTAGCTGGGATGGAAAGAGTTAGCAGAGCTGATCCTGCTGAGCAGTGTGCCTTTGGAAAACATACCGGACGGATTGTTGGTGCCACTGTTGGAAGTGACATACTGGAAGATGAGCCCAGTATTTTTCTCTTAATGCCAACTGGGATCACCCCAGTAATGTCTTTCAGACTTACTGCTGCACTGATATATGTGTCCTCTGTATGTGGAATTGTAAATATTCAGTTTCCATTGCTATTTATTGTACTGAAACAGTTTTTGGTTTTAGTTTCATACACTAAAATATGCTGGAATTGTTTGGATTCTTATGTCAGATTTTTTAAGACACAATGTATTTTCCTTTCTTCAGTTGTTTTTTGGGTTTTTTCTGACCCAGTTGGACCTGCACTATAAGTTTGAGTTAACTATATTGAGAGAAAACAGCCTTAATATATTGTCAGCTTTTTATGGGTTCCTCTGCAGAAACGTTTGATTTGTTTCAGGAAATCACATGCAGGCATAAAACTTCCCCTCATGGCAACTGTGTACGAGCTTTGAATTGACAGAGACAATTTATCTGCATCTCCAGACCACTAAGCAACACCTTCGGCAGCTCTAAATAAGGGCTAGAACTCATTCCCTGGGAAATATTCTTTCTTGGTGAATCACTTTGAGATTTATCAACAGGACTGTGGATCTGAGATAAAATGATTCGTCTTTGTAGGAAATCTCTTCCTGCACTTGGCCTATGGGAAACAAATATAATTCATCCTTGCTTGTGCTGCGTCTCTACTTTATTTGAAAAAATATCTTTCTGTATTTAAATTCTCTCCCTGAATCTTGCCCATATTGTCAGTGTTTGGGCAGAGTTTACATTCCCTTGTGCTACATCTGCTGGTTTTCCTTCCTGAAACAACCTCTTAAGCATTTTTTTTAATCCTGTGTTTTTCCTTTCCTCGTGGGTATGTCTCTTTTGCTACTTCCTGCAGAATATTTTATTTGAATATTTTATATATCTATTTTTTCATATTCATGATATCATGTGGTGGTGCCCTTCTTTCTTCCTGGTTTCTTTCAGACAGCAGAGACCAACTTCTGAGAGGGTAAAACTCGCTGCAGCTTCGGTAAAACCAGCTGAATCAGTGCAAACCTGCACTAGTCAATAACCTGTCCCTAAGCATATTTTCCCCAAAGTTACCCACTTAGAATAAAGGTTAAATGCCCCTGTTGTTCGTGTTGCTTTACAGTCCTGTTGCTTTACATTTCTTTTTGGAATCCTAAAGAAGGTTAGGCCTCACCATGCTTTGATTAATGCCTGAAATTTTATGCCTAACAGTTATTTCTGGAAAGAAGCGCTCACATGTCTTTGTAAGATTAATGACATCGTTATTTTTATCTCATCCCTTAGCAAAGGCAGCAGAGTCTCTAAGTACTCAGCATTGCTACTCATTACATAAATAAATAATTTCACCTGTTCTTTCACACTTTCTGCATTAGACTCTGTGATGTTCTGGAATCTGACAATGTGCTTGCCTCACGTGGACTGTCTCATGGGCCTCTTACGTGGGAAGCTTAGGATACTTGGAAAATTTATTTTTCTCCCTACTTAAACCAGATCAAAAACATGAGCTGGCTGCTGCTAAAAGCTCAAAAGGCAGTGGCAGAGAATCACAGAGCAAGGCCTGTTTTATGCATAAAACTGCTCTTCCTCTGCTTCACTGGAGATTTTTTTGAGTTTATTCACCTTCAAGACTTTCTCCTATTGATACAGAGAATAGAAACCTTCCCAGTCATATGCTCAGCCTTAATCTCCTGTGTCTCCATAAAAGGATTTAGTGACATTCATTGTTTGATTCCCCATGCCAGCCCTGCGTACAAGATTTCAAAAAATCTTTTGACATCAGCAGCAGTCTATCATCCTGAGTTCTTTGCTTTATCAGAGGTCTCCAGTGTAGTTGTGTGAATTCTCAGGAACCCACAGCAAAGCCTGCAGATCATAGAACCATGGAATGGCCTGAGTTGGAAGAGACCCTAAAGATCATCTTGTTCAATGCCCCTGCCGTGGGCAGGGACACCTTCCACTAGACCAGGTTGCTCAGAGCTCCATCCAACCTGTCCTTGAGCACTTCCAGGATGGGGCATCTACACATTCCCTGGGCAACCTGTGCCAGGGCCTCACTGCACTCACAATAAATAATTTCTTCCTGGCATCTAATCTAAACCTAATCTCAAGGTGAAGCCATTCCCCCTTGTCCTGTCACTCCAGGCTCTTGTAAAAAGTCCCTCTCCATCTTTCTTGTAGGCTCCTTTCAGGTACTGGAAGGTCACAATCAGGTCACCTTGAAGATTTCTCTTTTGCAGGCTGAACAATCCCAATTCTCTCAGCCTTTCCTCGTAAGAGAGGTGCTCCATCTCTCTGATCATCTTGGTGGCCTCCTCCAGAGTCGCTCCAACAGCTCCATGTCCTTCCTGTGCTGGGAATCCTGGAGCTGGATGCAGCACTGCAGGTGGGGTCTCACCAGAACAGAGAGACAGAATCCCCTCCCTCTTCCTGCTGCTCTTGGTGCTCTGGATGCAGCCCAGGACATGGGTGCGAGTGCACATGGCCAGGTCATGTCCATCCTCTCCCCCACCAGCACCTCCAAATCCCTCTCAATCTGTTCATCCTCCAGCCTGGATTGTTACTGGGGTGACCCCAACCCAGATGCAGCACCATGCACTTGGCTTTGTTAAACCACAGGAGATTCCCGTGGGCCACTTCTCCAGTTCATCCAGGTCCCTCTGGATGGCATCCCGTCCTTCAGGTGTGGCCACTGCACCACTCAGCTTGGTGTCATCTGTAAACCTGCTGAGGGTGCCCTCAATCCCCTTACCTATGTCATTAGTGAAGATATTAAATAACACTGGTCCCAGAGAGGACCCTGAAGGACAGCACTTGTCACTGATGTCCTGGTTCCTTCTCAGAGGTCAGGGCACCTGAGAGGTGAATGGTGTGTGCTGAGTTCTGTAGGGCGGTTCTGTGAGATTGCCCAAGCCCCAGCGCAGGAGCTGGTTAAAAGCTGAAAGGAGAAGGAGTGATTACATGGTACAATAGGCAGGATGCGGAATGTACAAGCTCTGAACAAGGCAAACTCCAGCCAGAACACTTCAGGCGTGTAAAACAAAGGGGAAAAACAAAGTGTGTTGGTGGTTAGTGTATAATAACGTGAGTCATCCACAGTGAGCAGAGCTGAAAAACTTGGCTGCTTTTACATAATCTGAGAGTGAGGAACTATAGTTGGAGTCTGAACATTGAAATTAAGCCGTAAGATATCTGAACAAAGCCCTGTCTTTGTGTAGTTAATAATATTGTAGTGAGCATATGACAAATGTTAATTGAAGGGTTTTTGTTTAGTTGCCGACATTTCTCTAGCTGCTTTTTCTTTTACCAGAACAAAACAGAAAGAACAATTCTATGCAGGCTGCAGTCTTCAAATGTCTATAAATCCATGTAACAACTATCATATAATTAGCCAAGCAACATCCCCCATGCAGCTGTGGGCACTGACTCCCTGTCAATGAACCTCTGTCCTGACACAAAGGCAGTGCCTTTGCCTTGCTTTTGACTTCATTCATCACCATAGTTCTGCATATTGATGTAGCAGAGAGTTCAGGGAGTTCATACTTGGTATTCAAAGTGGCGATTTAAACTAAACTTCATTATGAAAAAATACTGTTTGTTGGTTATATTGCTGAAGAAGTTACTTCTTTGATGATGACAGTAGGTTTGTGAGGCTGGCATGAGCATCATTACTGAGGCAAGCTGTTCTGTCCAGGTGTGGTTAAAATTGTTGATATTCTAGTCTTTCTGTATTTGCATTTATACATTTATTTATACTATGTCTAGACTTTTAAAGATACTGATTGGAAGTAACAATTCCATCCTTTTTTTTTTTTTTTTTAACATTAGCTGTGACATAAAAAGCAGGGAACTATGGACCAAGTTTCCTTGAAGGTAAAATTATTGACTGTAATACCTTTCTAAAGGACTAGCTAGTCAATTGTCATCTGGGGGGGTGGCCTCTGTCTTATAATAGTAGTCCAAGTCATAATAGACTAAAGAATGGGTGAAATAAACAGAGGTATCATGATAAACCACCAAACAAAAGGAACATTGTCTTTTAAATGCATTTATTTCTTGATGGAAATATTGCTTGCATAAAGAAGAAAATGAGGTACATTTCTATCACCAATCCTTATGCAATATCAGTCCTTTTCAAAAAGGCATCTCCAAGGAGTGTGTTCAGATAAGCATGTCCATGGTTGATTTAAGCTTAAATGGTTTTCACTTGTTTGGTGACTTTGGATTTGGTCATTCCCACGTAGGATAAAAAGGAACTTCCCTCGAATATTGCGTTGTGAACTGTCTTCCTCTTACATCCCTCTTATAACAATTCCAGCACTTTTCCTCTCAGGTAGGCAACCTTCCCAGTTACTCTTGTCATATGTGCCTGAGGAAGATGCTTCTGGAATTCATATCCTAGTTTGTAGGGTTAAACATGAAACCACCACAAAGGTGGCACTGCAGCTTGCTCCAGGTTTTAGATTTTTCATCATGTTGCAGTGGGGGAGACCTGCTGTGACCCTGCAGGTACTCAGCTTGGGATGAGTAGCTACAGAGGACCTGAAGGAGCTCTCCAGCATCCTCACTTTACAAACTCTCCTCACTTTGTCAGGCAGAGGGACTCTTCCCACCTAGGGGAACTGGCTGCAGTCTTGATGTCTGATGCGATAGTCAAGGTCTAACTCAGATCAGCGATCCTTGGCTCTGTCCCCTTCTTCCCTGTCCTTACCACGGCAATAACTATAAATAGCAGAGCTATGGCTACCAGGAATAGACTCAGTATCACACACACTCTGGTTATATCTGTACATCCTCATGTCCCTTAAACTCAGGAGCACAAGGGCCAAGAGCTTTAGAGCTGTTCCTCTCATATGGAAAACACTTTCTTCCAGAGCTTTTCTGGAAGGCAGTGTAGAACCATCACATAGGATGATTCTACACTGCTTAAAAAAAAAAAAAAAATAAAAAGAGGCCTTTAAGACACCTGTAGCTCATCTGCAAGGACAACTTTATGACTGCATGAAAGAGCTCAATGGAAGGGCCCAAGAACCCCCAGTGCCTCTTCCAGGCTGCGAGCATGAATATGTGGAGCTGATCTAGCCATGGATTTCTTCTCCCATCATTCTTTAGGGATATATGTTCAGAGAGCTGTCTTGTGTTTGAGCAGGATAATGGGAAAAATTTTCCGGTATAAAGCTCCCCATACAACCAGGAAGACCAGGGCAGAAGAAAAGCATCAGAGAGAGAACGTGCACATGTGCTAGTGCATAATGTGGTGTGAAAGCGTGGCTTCCATGTTGCTTCATGGTTAGTACTGTACATATTGCCACTTTTCAGGCAAAATCTTAAGATTCCCATGTCAATGATTACATCAGTGCTCTTAAATGCAGCTCACTGTACCTAGATGGGCAAAATTGCTGTCAGACATGGCTTCAGATTGCCAGGCTGAACTTTAAGTTAAAAATGTGCAGCATATGGGAAGCCTACAACTTGCCTAGAGCGATACTTTAGAAACTGCTGAAGCTGGGTTATGCTGTAAAACATATTTATGTAAAGCCAAACCCTTCAGCTTTTACTCATAAAAGGACACACTTGTAATAATGAGATCAGGCCACTTGCATGCAAACTCAAAGGACTAATTAAGTGCTAAGTTGTTCTAACTATACACTCATGTAACTTTTGCTATCACTGCAGGATTGGACTTTACACAGCAGCTTCAAATATGCCACTGTAAATTTTACTGTTTTTACAGGTACTACTAACAGATCAAATCAAATGCTAGGCAGATTTCACCTTGTTAATGGTCTGAGCTGGATGCTGCCAGCTTCACTTGCTTATTCAGGCACATTTTGGGATGTTGCTTATGCAGAGTGCTGAAGAAGTTCAGAACACATAGGGTAACAATGTCCTTGGTTCAGGATCATGCACTGTGCCCACTGTGCTCAGATTAATGCCTGTAATGCAGGTGCTGAAGTTAGTAGCTGTTGCTTTTGGTTGCCCTTGGAGAGAGCAGGGGGAAATAGTACCTCCAGAGGCTGCTGAGATCCCAGTTTGTCTGGACTGGCCTTGAGAGGTGCCCATTTCTGTCCTCTGACCATAGCAAAACCTTCTGCTTTCTTTATTCAGAAGGAAGAAAGGATAGATTCAAGCTTTGAGGTCAGAGGGCAGCTCTATGTTTCTACCCTGTTATCATACAGAATGGTTTGTTGGTGCAGAACTCACCCAGGTTTCATTGTTTGGCCAGGTTTGTTTGTGAATTGCCTCACAAGGTCAGGTGCTCGTGACATTTGTAAAGATGAGGTTGGTGCCTTCACGTCTGTTGCAGAGGCTGGAAACTGATTGCAGAAAGATCTCATGGCAGAGAGGGATTAACCTCTTGGGTGTTACTGGTTTATGATGTCCCACATCCAGCAAGAGAATAAAAACACCAGGAATGAAAACCAAAAACCCTGTCAGAGGAAACAGAAGAAACCAAAACAAAACACCTCAAGATGAGTGGCTTTGTGTCCTGTCTGAGAAGGCAGAGAGAATCTGCATCCCATCTGAGAAGCCATTGGTCTTCTCATCAGCCAGCCTGGGCATCTATTCAACTGGATATGTATTTAATATTCTCACTTGCACTGGAGGAATCTCAGCTGGAAAAATCAGGCAGGCAACTTCCCCTATGTCTGAATCAGCAGCACCAAGATTTGTGGTTATCAAAGAGAAGTTGCCCCTAATTTTTAACATTTATGAATCTGCTGGTTTTGCTGTTCTGTGGTGAGCTGACTGCCTGTGTTTGCATGTGGAAATCTTTGTTCTTGTGCTGTGTTGTTTCTCTGGAATGCTGTGAGCAGTTGTTTTTGTTTGTTCGTACTCGGGTGGAGCTAACTGTCTAATTGGGTAAATATTTGCAATGCTATACTTGCATGCACAGAAGACAAAGAGGGCTGGACTCCTCTTGACATAAAGAGCCTTTTACACCAGCCCAGCAATGTAAAGGCTTAAATAAAATTGATAATTACAAGACCACTTCTTATGGTCAGACTGTATAAAGTGGATTTAATTTGACTGTCTTGGCCACATTTACTTCAAATTACAGATGGACTATATTTTCTAACTGGGAGGTCTTATGATTACAAACATGAAGGGGTTATTCATTGTACCTTATTCACTGATTGCAAGTTCAAAACTGCTGGACTTCCACTGGTCTTAGCCCTGTTAAAATGAATTTATTTACCAAAGTGCCTTTGAATATCAAAGGTGAGTTTTCCACAGATGTAGAAATTGCCTAAGTGATTATAATTAGATCCAAATACCTAAAGCTGTTTTGAAAACTGCAAGCTTGTGGTGCTCATGGAAGGTGTGTTTGTATATATATATGTATAATAAATACCTTGCATAAACCATATGGGGTGACTATTGCATATGTTATCATTAGCTCCAAAGTACACTATGAATATCCACACACATATGAACAGATAATAATGAAGATTTATCACTGAAGAGGCTGTTAATAGGTAATTGAGCCTTCCTTTGAACAAAGGTTATTAAAAATGGTTGTGACATAAGGAGAAGGGAAATTGAACTCCACAGTTGAGGTGTTGTGTAGACCTAGTTCAGCTTCTGTGTATCTGTAGCTATGAAAGCCTGGACCTTATTGGGAGTGGATTTACCCTGGCTAGTCTTGAAAGACTTGCACAGTCTCATGGAGCCACGGCTTCACACCTGAAAAGAGCAAGTGTCTGTAGGACTAAGAAAAACTTTTTCATATGAGGGTTTTATTTCATTAACAGTTATGTGTCTTGTTTGAAATTCTCACTGTATTTCTTCAAGGTTCAACAATTTATTATTGTCTTCAAAAAAACAGATAAGAATAATTTAGAGTTTCACTTCCATAAGGCCAAGCTCTGATGCTCTCACACCACCTGGTATCTTGCTTAGTCATTAGTTCCACTGGGTTCACTGATACCAATCGTGGTGCAAAAGCCTTTGATTACCACAGTGCAGCCATCCACTCCTCCACTCCTCCCTGTCCTTTACTGCCAGCCACAGATTTTTGTCTGCCTTTACCATGTGAGTATTGAAGCTCAGGTGGCCTCTGAGCAAGCATTCATTGACCAGGTAGTCAGCCATATCTCTGCTCCTGCAGAGTTAATCCCATTGCCGGTCCCTGCGGCGTGCTCACGGATCTCCCCGTGTAATCATTCCGGGAAGCAGGAGGCTGTGACCCAGGCAGCACAGGCTGCCTTGCAGGTTTTGGCTGCGTCCATTCTCTTGTCTAATCCACTTCTCATCCATCCCTGTGAACGGTGTGGTGAGTGGGGAAAAGCAGCTACAGAGGTGTGGAGCCTGCTGAGGTCAGTTGTGCCACTGCCTGCTTTGACCTCCCTGCGTGGAAAGCGTCTCACTGCAGCTCACCACCCAGCCATTCCACCAGGGATGTGCTCAGTAGTTTCCTATGAGCTCACTCACCCTGTTTTTCTGTCAACTGATGGCAAACTGACTATAATTTTTCTTGCTGTTGGCATCTTTTCAAGCGCTGTTGTAGATTCTTGTAAGCTCGTGTTGAGTATTTCCCTCAGTCACGCATAACTGGAATTCACAGAAATAGCACAAATGATTCTGTGTTTTTCCTTGCTGTCTTCATTCTGAAAACATCTTGAACTTTATTTCATAGTGACCTTTATCCAGTTGTAAAAAATTTTAAAATTGTCCAGTGGTTTGAAATGTATGGGAGAAGTAGGAAAGTGAATACTAGTCAAGGCAGCAGGGCTGAATAAATCTCCTCTCATTAAAAACCAGGCTGAAAACTGTACCACTCTCCTTCTCCAGTCTTGATACTGGTGAGCAAACTATATACAGACAGTCTTCCTTGTGGTGTTGTGATTACCAATCCTATTTCTCTACAGTGTTTTTCTTGTTCCTTGTGTGTAAACAATCTGTAATCACAGTACCATGACACCCAGTCCTCATCTTCTGGCAGCCACCCGTGGAAATTACTTCCTTCTTCCAGTCTTGCTTTTTCTCTGGGTGCTGCATGTAGTGAAACTAGTGATCTCTGTGTGAATATCCCAGGACATTTCTCACTCTCCATCAGACCTTTATCAAACCAACACCATGTTTTCTGAATGCTTCCATCTGGTTTTGCTTGAAGTTTGGACAAAGCTTCCTAACCTGGGTTATGTCTCTATTTCCTTGACTGTGCTGTGAATGCTTATCTGAGCTGGACAGGAAGAACTTGTTCTGTTGTTTGGTCTTGGGATATTACTGAAGACTCGTTTAAGTAGCAGAGAAGCTTTCATGAGGCTGGGGAAGGAATGTGTCATTTTGTGCTTCTACTCACCTGCCTGGATCTGCTAAAGCAAAGTGCTGTCCATTCACAGGAGAAATTCTGTCGTGAATGTCTGGTGTTAGGACTGGCAGCCAGTCAGAGATGCCTAACTGCCCAATGACTTTCCCCACAAGAAAAAGGTAAATTTGCACTTGAAATTTTCAAGTTCATATTTAAAGTCCACAATCTGATTTGCTCAGAGAGGTCATTAATGTTTATCTTTGTATTAGGAAATACCCTTTACTGAGAAATTTCAATGGGAAAAGCAAAGACCTGGGTTTGTTCCAAAGGATTCATTCATGAAAAAATCTGCTGAATGAAAAAGGAAATCTACAATTGTTTTAAAGACTTCCTATATGTGGTATGAATGTTTTAGTCTAGTCTAACTGTACATTTTACAGATAATTCAACTCAATTTTAATTCAGCTGATGTATAAGATAGCACTATAATAAATAATGTAAGAATTAGTGGCATGACTTTAATGTTCTTGCCTGCACAGCGTATCTGGATTCTCTGTAGAAATAAAGCCTGCTGTTATTTCATGTTGAAGGTGAAGTATGTCCATCAATATCTTTCCCAGGGGGATAGAGAGAACAAGGCTTGGGAGAAGGTGGTTTGGCACACACGCTCCCTGTGAGGAGCAGACTTGCACAGCAGCTTGTCTTTAACTCTTCCCAAGCAGCGGAGCGTGTCATTGCTTTTGCAATAAACCATTCCTCAGGAACAGATATAGACTGGCTGAAAAATAATTAAAAACTTAATTTTCTGTAATACTGTCCATCAAACAACTTTACTCAATCTTTTTGAAAGGCTGCTCTGAAGCATGGAAAAAAGACTGGCAGTAGTGCAAGAACAGGGAGTATTTATGACCAGTGGAAGAGTGGTTGGCCTTTTGCCCTAGAGAAATGGCTGGATGAGAAGATCTTCTGCTTAAACCAAGCATTAATAAAATAATTTGGACCTAGGCTTGAGGTGATGATGTTTGGCAAAGCAGCTGCAAAGGCTTTTTTACTGCCCAGACTGATACTGACCTGCATGGGTGCGCTTAGGGTCTGTTGTGTGCAAACCCCCAGCTGCACAGTTGATCAATCCTCTCTTTTGGGAAAATCTGAAGTTTTACTGAGGTATAAAATGTGTAGATTAGGTCTTTTACAAAGATTTGGTCCCAATAGCGAAAATCTTATTTGATTTGTCTCCTGCAGTTGCTTCACAGTTTGCTGTGTAGTACCTCAAGAANAGCGTGTCATTGCTTTTGCAATAAACCATTCCTCAGGAACAGATATAGACTGGCTGAAAAATAATTAAAAACTTAATTTTCTGTAATACTGTCCATCAAACAACTTTACTCAATCTTTTTGAAAGGCTGCTCTGAAGCATGGAAAAAAGACTGGCAGTAGTGCAAGAACAGGGAGTATTTATGACCAGTGGAAGAGTGGTTGGCCTTTTGCCCTAGAGAAATGGCTGGATGAGAAGATCTTCTGCTTAAACCAAGCATTAATAAAATAATTTGGACCTAAGCTTGAGGTGATGATGTTTGGCAAAGCAGCCGCAAAGGCTTTTTTACTGCCCAGACTGATACTGACCTGCATGGGTGCGCTTAGGGTCTGTTGTGTGCAAACCCCCAGCTGCACAGTTGATCAATCCTCTCTTTTGGGAAAATCTGAAGTTTTACTGAGGTATAAAATGTGTAGATTAGGTCTTTTACAAAGATTTGGTCCCAATAACTAAAATCCTATTTGATTTGTCTCCTGCAGTTGCTTTACAGTTTGCTGTGTAGTACCTCAAGAAAGGCAAACAAAACTTTATCCTCCTCTAGACAACTGTTAGGGACAGATCCACTGACCCAACTGCTCAAGAGGACAACCTCCAAAACTGGGTATTTTATTTCAAACTAACACACATAAAACTTATCTTCTTTCTAGGTCCAGAATTCCATGGAGTAGGTTTTCAACATATAACTGAAGACCCAGAACAAATACAACAAACCCTAATACCTGTATCAGTGTCACTAGGGACCTAGTCTGCTGGTAAGCACAAATTTTTTCCCCCAAACTGCCTGAGTCATAGTTTTCCCGAACTTATTTCCTATTTCGTTTCCTTGTTTAGTCCATCTCATAATGCCACCAGACATTATTTCATCTCCCGAGAAGACTGAAAGGGGTAGGATTCGAAGCTGGTGTAAATTCACTTTTCTCTGCTTACCCATTAATCTGTGTAGAGTTATTCTGGATATGCTGTTCTGAGAGACAGCTCAGGCTTCTTTATCTGTCATAGTAGCACTGCTTTGCTTTTCAAATCAGCAAACAAGAAGCCATGTCCTAAACAGGCCACTGCATTATCTTTTGTTTTGCTTATTTTTGTGGGGTGTTTTTTTCCTAACAAAAATATAAATAATTCTTTATCACTGATAATAATTAAAAGATGTGTTTTTCCTTGTAGATCATAAACTGAATGGAGAGCCTGTAGGCATTTGTCTGTCGCTTCAAAGGGGAAATCAATTCTCAGTTATCTACGCATGGCTTGTCTGGCTTGCGGATTAACCAGGCTGGGGATGCACTGACCTCAGTTCATTCACCACGTGGAAAGTTGACTTTGGACCAGTGGACTGTATTGATCCCAGCAGTGTTGCGTGCACATCTGTCAGTTCCATGGCTCCCTCCAGCTCAGCAGCAGATTATCTGTGTCACAGCTGTGTGGAGGCCTCTCCTCAGGTGCAGAGTCAGCTGCCATGGCCAGGCTCCTGCAGCAGCAGAGAGATACATCACTTCTTTCCACACTGACTTGGCATAAATCGAGTTTATTTATGCTCCAGGACTGATGGTGGCAGCCCCTCAGCTGTCTGAAGCCGAGGAAACCATCTTCTTTGCTCCTTAGACCACCAGCACAGGAGAGATTTCCAACTTTAAATAAACTAGTTTATTTTATTAAACTAGTTACTAGTTAGTTTAATTTAGTTAGTACTGAACTGGGAGAGATTGATGCAGTGGGCTTGTAGGCAAGGCTGCTGTTTCCAAAAACTGGTCATGGCTACAGCAAATCTTGTTCCACGTGTTTCCCAGCAAACTGGTTTTCCTTTTCACCTTCAGCAGCAAACGTGGACTGCTTGAACTTGTATTTACTTCAAATTAATAGAATGTGGTGAGTTTAGGTCTCAATGCAGGTCATCAGTTAAATTTTAAATGTTTAGGTGCTTAAATAATAGACTCTGTGTTAAAGTGATATCAACAAAAAGGATCTGATTTGTTTTGTTTAACTGGAAAAATTTTGCAGATTTGTATTTGCCTTGTTATCTTTATCTTTTATTATTCCAAAGAGATTCTGAATAGAGATGTTATCTCACCTTTAACTGTACTCTCGCAATCTTGCAATTCGTCAAACCAGTAATTTATGTTTCTGTTGAAAGGAGGTGAGAAATAATTAACTCATGTATTGCATCCTTGTCTTTGCAGGCCTTTCATTTTCAGTAAGTATCTGCACTAGCAGGTTTTTTTTTTTAATTTCAGACTCTTCAAAACTCCTGGGCTTCTACAGGAGAGCCAGCACACTCAGCAGGGCACATGAGTGCTTGAAGCCTTGCAGAATTAAGTCCCAGGAGTCCAGTCCTGTATTGAAGTCGTTGGCCATATTCACATTGACTTCAATCTAGCAAATGGAATCCTGGGGTAGCAGGATTATTTCTCTCACTGAATTACTGGTCCTGGTTCTTAGGATATTTCCCCACTCTGCCATGCACATCCACAGGTTGTTTACTTGCCCCTGTGTGCTTCTGGCAGCCTGCCTTCCTGGATGACCTATTTTTGCAAGAATCAAATGCCCGTGGCAGCAGCGTTTTATTGGCCCTTGCTGGGCTGACACCACTGCAGTGAGAGTGCTCAGGGTCAGTCACACTGCAAGTCCTGGCTGAGTAAACTGCTTTCCTGCCAGCTTTGCAGCAGCTTTTATGTCAATCACTGACTAGCAGGAGAGGATGGGCTCATAAAGACGTGTTTTCCATTAACAGAACCAACTCCAAGGCTAACTAGCAAGCGTGGCCAGGGTGGCAATGGAAATGAGGAGTTTCTGAGCAGAGCAAACTCATAAAGGAATGTGGACACCCTCTTCTTGTCCTACTAACCTGGTACTGAATCACATATAACTCATGGTTTCCTCTGTAGTTTCATCTTCCTCAGCTAAAAATTTTAAGGGTGTGACAGATCAGCAGAGGTCGGGTGAGACTGGATGGAAGGGGAGGAGTTGCTCTCCTTTAGA
Organism: Aleadryas rufinucha; assembly: GCA_013397815.1. Lineage (NCBI taxonomy): Eukaryota > Metazoa > Chordata > Aves > Passeriformes > Aleadryas > Aleadryas rufinucha. Next base: position 179,927 of record VZTH01007344.1, on the reverse strand, counting down.
CTTTTTTTTCTGTACCAAAGTTGGTCACACCTGTAATAGCCACACTCAGCTGTGCTTTCAGGTAATCTTAATAACAGGTTGCTAGAGTGCTTAGCTTGTTCAATCCATTCAGTAATTAGAGCCGGTGCCGAAGTCATAAAACTGAGCATGGAGTGAGATCTTAAATGTATGCAGTAATTTGGCTGCAAGTACAGCTCTGTGCAGCTTCCTCATATATGGCTTCCTCTTGGATGGAACAGTGCAGTCACCAGACAGGGCAAGGCTTTGTGGCAGCTGAGGACAAAACCTGAGTGTTTAAGTGACCATCAACAAGATCAGTTCAGCAGTGCAGGCCGAGGAAATGAAAACCAGCAACACTCCAGCTGGATTAGTTATTTTTCAAAGTCTCAAAGTGCTGAGGACTTTGTGTTTTTATTCAGTGTTAAGGCTGATACTTCCAGCAATGTTCACATGCTGAGGCAATGTTTTTAATGACTCAGGGGAAGAAGCTGTCTACTGAATCACCAGTATCCAAACCTGAAGAACCCATCTGCTTTCTGTAAATCTGAACGTAATTAAGCATAGTCTTGTTCTTTTCATTAGGCATGGAATAACCACATGATGAGACTCCACTTACATAACAGTAAAAACATTACTTGTTTTAGTTTTCTACCACAAAATCTGAAACCTACAATCTACAGCAGCTCATTGTTTACAAGGACTGAGAAAAGGATACAAAAAACCCAAATAGCTAGAAGCAAAGTACACCCTAAATATGAAAACAACATTTCTGCTCACGAAATTCCTAAACCAGAAGTTGTTAGAAGCTGGAAAAATATTCTAGGGGGCAAACCATGCAAGCTTGTGCTGTTTTTAACCCACTGGCCATTTGCAGACCCTGGGCTAGCAGGAGCTCTGATTTGATCTAGGGTGGCTGTCGTTGGCACTCACAATGTTCTCTGAACACATCAAGCGGTTGCATCAGATCAGAAGAACCCACAGTGGGTGTCCCAGACTGTCCCCAAAATATGTAATAGAAAAAAAAGCACCAGGTAAACATTGCATGAGGACATGATTAATGTCAGAAGAAGAGAGGCTGGAAGTTCAAGGAAAGGCAAAAATTATTCATAACAGAAAATATGTATTTCTCAAGATCTAGAATGTAGTAAGAAAGATCCCCAGGGATAAATACCATTTAGTTTCAAAAGCAGACTAACTGGAAGGCTAGAAAATACTGTAAAAGAAATGTTCTCAGATTTTCATCTATTGACTTGCTAACCTTTTCTTTAAAACATTTGTTACAAGAACTGTTTTGCCAGTAATCTGGTGTGGGTTTTTTTAGGTTTTTGGTTTTTTTTTTTTGTTAGAGCAGAAATCATTCTGCTCAACTGCTGACTTGTCTGTTTTCCAAGCAGAGATATGCCAGAACATCAGCAGAGTCATAGGGATTACCCAATGTTTGCCTGCTTAAGTGTTTGCAGTAACTGCTGGCAAAGAGGAAACTTTTTTTTTGGCTATGTAGGTGACTTTCATCACATCTATCAGACTGAGGTGTAGAACAGCTGTAGAGATCCAGAAAGAAGGACCCTGAGGCCTTCATCTTAAGCTCCAGTTCTATGCTTATGCCTGTTTTAATCTGGAATAGATCCTGGTACACTGATCTGAATTTAAACAAGATTACATGAAATTTAAATATTTGCCATACTAGAGACTCGTGCTGCTTTCTCTGCTGTACTAAGTGGTTATTACTATCTTAATTTTGATGGAAACAGGACACTTTCCATGAAAGAATGATAAAAATAGGAGGTAGATCCAGAACTTTTCACCTCCAGTTTCTAAAACGCTCCTAGAAAGTTCCATTGACTTGCCAGTGATAAGGACTATACACACTGAAGTGGCAGCTTTTGCCATCACAGTGGCATCAAGCTGACTTCCCGCTGATTGCCCTGTGATTCCTTCCAAAAGAAGACTAAAGGAGCAATCCAGGGAAGCTTTCCCTCTGTCTGGTGTGCATGTTATGTACACCAGATAGATGTGCACAAGGTAAACACATACACAAGGTAAACACACTGCTAGAGGGCTGCAGTCACTGCAGGTGCTGAATTTAGATGTAAACACACACAAAAGAATATGGAAGGTCACAGCTGAACTCTGCTGAAATGCTAATGCAAAACTGGCCTCGTGTTAACCATTTTGTTGGAGTGATTTAGAGAGCTTGGAAGAGCAGAGAAAGGCCACAAGCTTTATAGTTATGGCAAACTGCAACGAAACAGCTGGAAATAAAGAGTGGAAAGGGAAGACTTTGCTGCCATGTGTGTCTTCAATTGCAAGTGAAGCTCACTCGATGGCTGTGGTGCTATCGTCGTTCTGACTTGTCTTTGATTAGTGCATGTGGAACCTCAGGAGCCCTTGGCACACTGTTTTATGCCTATTTCAAAACTGCCTCGAGTTTCTTGTTAAGTAACCTGGCTATGAGAGTTACAAAGCTGTGCTTTGCTTCTCTTAACATTTCAGAGGAGAAAAAATGTAGTGTTTTCCCCTTCTCTACTACAACAGTGGCAGAGATTTAGCTCTTGCAACCAAGTGGGCATTGTCACTGGGTGTGATAATTAAATGTCTCCACTGATAAACTACAACAGCTTCTCTCCTAAATATCCTAAGTGCCTCTCCTGCTCTCGTCTTCTCCCCTGAGCCCCAGCAGCCCCCTCTGGCAGGCTGGGGCCTGGGAGACTTTGCTGCCTCTTGGATGCTGCAGCACAAGACATTGTTATGGGTCTGCTCATGATCCTCCTCTCCTCCTGAGGCTCAGGGCTTTCTTCTCTGTCACCATTCTCTTCTCTTTTTCTCCACCACCCACCCTGGAATTAGGGACTCCCTTTGCCTCCCCCTCCCCACTCCCACTCATCTGGTGCACCCTCTGGCCCCATAGACATTTTGTTCTGAACTAGCACTTTTATGGGAAGACAAGATGCTCTGCCTGTCTGGGAAAGGAATTGAGGCAGAGTTGTGGCTGTTTTCCAGCCTCTCCATGGCCACAGAGGGTTCTTTCCAGCCTCCCTCCTCTCCATGGTCACAGTGGTGGAGCCATGTGGGCAGAGGCTGCCAGGAGTGGGCAGACAGGGCAGTCCAGTGCAGCGAGGTGATGCAAGGTGCTGCAGGAAGGGCACAAGGCTGATGTTGCTGGTCTGGTGGCTGCCGTGGCCCTGTGGCAACATAAAGTTCATACATAATTCATGAATGTCATGCACTGGCGTCTGTTGTGCAGTTTGCTCTTACGGCTGTAGGAATGCTATGGGTGTAGGAATGCTCCGTGTAGCCTCTTGTTACACAGAAAACCTGTTGGTGTTTCCTACCATCACTGGTGAAGGCACAAAAAATATGGAAAATACAGTTTAAGTAGAGAGAAACAGAGCAGTGAGTGACTGAACCATTAGCCACCACCCACCAGGGCATTTGTGTCCTGGTCAGGACTGTGAGCACACAGGGCTCTACCCCAAGGTGCTGGAGCTGTTGTGGCTTTTGCCTTGAGCTGCTGGTGCAGGTGGCAATATGTGGGTGGGAGAAGGGATTCCAGTGTTTATTTTTTTTCCCAGTAGTGAAAACCAGAGGGATGGGCTGATTGCTTCACCTCTTCAACCTGCAGGGACTCATTGCTGCACCAACACAGCCCCACAATTCACTCAGGTGGCTGCACCCCAATAGTCACTCAGCTCTGCATAGATTATTCTGCTAATTAACAGCTTCCAATGTTTCAGCTGCTTCTTCTCACATAATTTTTCATTTCAGCCTGCAAATAAGGATGACTGAAAAAATTATATTCTATTTGCTATTTCCTTATGTTGTTGCTGGAATTAATTGTTGACCAAGTTTCTTGTGGAGAATGTAATGAAAATACAGTATGATAATAATGTATTTCTGGCATGGTTCATGGTTACCAGTAGAAATATTTAATGATCTTTTTGTATACATATAGTAATTGCTTCTTCTGTAAGACAATAATAAGTTGCAATACAATTACACTCCTGTTCTTCTTCATATGAGAAATGGGCACATGAGTGGAACAGAATCAGAAAAGCAGAATGTCCCTGGTATCTTTTCAATATTCATCTACTCACCTGAGATTCTGCAGTCTTTTGAATAACACTAGACTTTTATAACCAGACTGATTGTGCAGCCTTAAGATAAACAATTCATAAGATAGCTAAAGTTAATTTTCATAACAAAACTAGGCATTAAGGAGTTATTCCTAAGTCATTCCCTAACGGTAAAAACTCCGAGGAATGCAATGTGTTGCAGATAAATCCTCCTAATATAAAGCAATAAATTCTCAGTTACACAGAGATGAACAACACTTACTTTTCTCTAATAAACTTCTGTTGGATCCTGGCTGCTGCTGCAAAAGCTGGTTTCTTTGAACAAAAGAGTCCCTGTCTTGTGAGAGCTCATTACCCATATGATAATACTGTTCATTTCCCCCACACAATTCATTGCAGAACCAGTGGGCTCCTTGCAAACTTCTAATTAGGTCTCACACTGTCCCTGAGCAGTAAGGATGATTTTACCCATTTTACAGCTGTGGAAGTTGGGCAGAGGGGCTGCAGCCAGTGGCCCAGAGCCACCTCTCCTGTCATTTCCACAGCTGGGAATGGACTTTGGGTGTTGTTACTCCCAGCTCTCTCTTCCAAGCTCTAAGCCACGACCTCTTGCAGAAGCTAATTAAAAACTAAGAAAATGGTTTGACAAGCTTTCAAAAATGTTATTGGTACAGCAGATTTCTTCTGGTATTGGAATGACATTTCTAGCACAGCTGTAATTGCTGTCTGCGTTGCTTAAGATTTTTTAAGTCAGTCAGAAGACTCAAGCTGTATTCCTGGTACACCTCAAAGTTCGCCACAGTTCTTTGCCCTGTTTTTCACTGGCACCATTTATCATGGTCATTTAAAAGTGCAAACCCTGAAATAAGTGACACAGTATCTTTCAGTTGCATGGATGCAGGCAAAAACTTCTGGTGTCTGCATATGCAGAGTGAGAGCTGGTGTGGTTTCAGTTATTTCTTATTGATTCGTTAGCTCTGAGATTATTTTATTTCTTACAATCCGCCTTTAAGCATCTAGCAAGCCCTTAGAAGAAGTGTCCTAGGTAATTGGTTAAAATCCATTGCAACTCAGCTGTCAAAACAAGATGAGTGCCCTTGTGTTTGTACTGATGTTAATTCATAGAATCACAGAACCATGGGATGGTTTGGGGTTGGAAGGGACCTTAAGGATCATCCAGTTCCAAGCTTCTGCCCTGGGCAGGGACACCTTCCACTAGACCAGGTTGTTCTGAGTCCCATCCAGCCTGGCCCTGGACAGGGATGGGACATCACAACTTTAACTTCATAAACCTTTATCTCACACATTTGGTTGAGGGGTGGAAAGGGGGTGGAAAGAGTTAAGCTGCAGGGCAAGCTCCCTTGCTAACTTTAGAAAAAGCAAGTTATGCAAAAGTTGAGGAGAAGTGAAAATCACTGAGGAAGTGGATCTTTTGAGAGGAAAATATGATGTTTTGAGCAAAATCCCACTAAACCTCCTCCTCCTGGCATCACATATGGGTGAAAGCAATCCTGTGTCTGGTGCTGTGGCACAGGGCTTGCAGGGAGATGCAGGTGCTGCTCCCCCACAGGGAGGTGTGATCTCTGCTCAACCTGGGCGAAATACATGTTAGAAAGAGAATTTCACATGGGGAGAGGAGGGCTTGGCATATCAGTTGGAGCATATTTCCCAACATCAAATTAACTTGACATTTGCTAGAGCAACCCCATTTAATTCTCATTTCAGCGTGGTGATAACTTGTACTCCAGCGTAGTCATTTGCAGAGCCTGGTGCTGTTAGCAGAGCAGTGCTGCCAGTGCTGAAGCACATTTAACACTGCCAAGAAGCTGTTACTTGCAGGAATTTTGCTCCTTCTCTGGTAAAACTACAACTGTTTGCTCATTTTGAGTCATATTCAGAGCAAGGATTCCATGAGAGGATTTTAGAGAACACCTTTTCAGTTTGGGAAACAGCTGCAGCCTGAACGGGGCGTGTTTTCTTAACACACACATTTAAAACATGCCAGCAGCAATCAACTAAAAAGGCAGAGAGCAAGTTAAACTATCACCTTACAGATTAGCTGGTGGCCAGAAAGCTCCTAGCTACTAATCATGGAACCAAACCTTTTACCCTTTCGTCTCTCAAGGAGAGCGATGTGCCAGATGTGAGGCTTTCACAGGGCCCCTGCTGCTGTGACACATGCAGAGCGTGACAGTGCTGGGCAGAGCTGCCTCACCCCTCAGACAGCAGCATCACTGCAGGGTGGAGTGACATGTTGCTCCATCAGTGTTGTCCCCATGCAGTGTGGCAGCATCTAATACTCTTAGAGGACGTGATCAATAAACAGTGCTGTCAGCTATTGGCAATGATGAATCTCTTCTCCATGTGTACACCCTATCTGGGTTCTGCCTGGGACTCAGCATCTTGCTGCAGGACTGTCTGCTTTCCATCAGCTGGCCCTCTGCCCTGTCTTCCAGCACACCAATAAATCAGGAAGCTTTCCCCTGTTTTCTCAGGTTGTGACTCTGACACACCAGGCTTAATGCATTAGAGCAAGACTTGAGGGATGTTTGGCACCTTGTGGGAGCGGCTTCTCCATTCATGATGTCACCCACACTACCTCTGTTTGTATAGGGACAGCTTTCTTCAACAAAGTCCTCACTTGCTTTTACCTCTTTCCAAAGGTTTTCCCTTCTACTTGGCTGGCTAGAGTAGACAGAGAGTGACATTCTTCACTTCAGCCAGTTTATACAGAGGCTAAACTTGGATTCATTAGTCTAATAGGTTTCATGGACAACTTTTTGTCCCCTACAGCTTTTATCCTTTCCCCCCCCAGGAATATCTAATAAAAACATTGGTTTAATAAAACAGAGTATGCTTTGGTTCCTCTGATCATACCATATTTTTGTATAACTTTGCTCAAGCAGGATTAGTAGCAAAGCACCACTACTGCTAGTGCTGGTGGAGCTTCACTTCAGTGAGATTTCAGAAAATCCTCCATGTGGATATAGCCTGTGGGAGAAACATAACCCTCATTAAACAGGAGGCTGAAAGACTTGACAATGCCATTTGTGATGTGAGGGAGTGCTTCTGCCAGCGTCCTCACAAAGCTCTGCTAATGGTTTCAGTGCTGCCCTCCAGCCCTGCTGTTCTTCCAGCACAGGGCCCTCTGCTCCTCAGCCTTCTGCTGTGCTGGTATGGCTTTAGGCTGCTCCTCTGCTTTTCTCTTTAAAACACTGGCATTTTGACTTCAAAACCAGGGAAATTCTCTGCAGTTTAGACCAGCAGACAAGGGGAAGGATGCTGTGTCTGGATGCCCGTGTGCCTCTGGCCTGGCCCTGCCTTGTGGCACGCACAAGCAGTCAGAGCTGGGAAAGAAGCTCGCCCTTGCTCCCAAATTAGAACCAAAAGTGCTTTGTTTCCATCCCACTCTGGCATAAATGACTATGTAGGTCAGTGTGGAAGGATGAATCATGCCATGTGTTCTGTGCATTTCAAACCCATGTTCTCTGTATCGAGGCACATGCAGATTCCTGGTGAGAGCTGCCAGGGTGGGGGCTCGGGCAGGGCTGGTTTCCAGCTACGGGCACAGAGCTTGCTTGAACCTCAGGGCAGCTTGAATCCAATACTGGTTTCATCCTGGCTGAGGGAGAAGAAAGAGAATTGCTTGGTGGTGGTGGTGTATGTGCAAAACTGAGCTACTCGAGGTTTCAGTCCCAATTTTCTCATAACTTCTTTTTTTCTGGCCTAGAGCAAATCACTTGAAATCCTGTTTTCCTGGCTGTGCTTAATCCACATCTGTTTGTTTCTGATCAGAGAAGACCCGAGCACTGTTCCTGGTCTGAACAGAACTACAGCCTGCTCCCAGTGATGTGGGTGTAGATTAGCAGTGAACTGGGACTCTTACCCAAATATCATTATGGTTGTCTTTGTGCTTTATAAACCAGATGCATGTGAACAAACACCCTACTCAGAGGGCATTTCTGTAAGAATAAATGCATGGCTGATATTAAGTACTCGATAATACAGTGAGGCATTGTGGGGACCTCATTCCTTTTAGCTCTGGGATAGAGGGTTTAGCTAATTTGTTTATTGATAATTTTCCCTGGGTCTAGTGGCAGCTTTACCACTAAAACACTGCCTCAGTCAGGAAAGCAAGGAAGGAAAAAAAGAATGAAATCCTCAGTTCTGCCATTATCCTCCAAAGAGCTTTACAACTTCAAAGTGAGGATAAAATCTCAGCTTCAATAGAGACCTAGAGTTGAGCCACCCACCTCGGGCTCCCTTTTGGGCACAGCTGTCCAGATTTGGGTTCTCCTTTGGAGGAATCTGAGCTGTGCCATTGCATCCCCTCACTGCACTGCTGAGCTCCTCTGGTGTAAGAGGACGTAGGGTAAGAGCCTCTGGTGTTGGTGGCTGCCCTGGGCTGTGCATTGTCCATCGTGTGTCTGTGGGATGGGGTGGGTCCCTGTGCCTTGCCCAGGCTGGGATGCAGGCATGCCAGAAGGGCAGGCTTTGGATGTTTTCCCCTATAAGCCCCATGTCAGGTGGCAGCTGGAAAGTGGGACCTGCTTCTGAACACCATCAGCTTTTTACCCTCTTAATTGCTCTGTAACCCGTTTTGATTAGTCAGTGATGATTGCTGGGTCTGAGGATGGGAAGTACTCATTAGCACATGGGCCAGGGAGCAGTTCCCCAGAGCGCAGAGATTTACCAAAAGGGAATACATGAGACATGTGAGATTCCAAAACAGGAAACTGAAATTTTAGAATGTCAAACAGCAGCATATTCTCCATTGCCATCATCTGCCACAGTCTAGAGGACGACACAAAGGGAATTGAGTCTGCATAATACAAACTCAGGTAATTATAGCAGTATCAACCCAACTTTAGCCACTTGTTTTAGAAACAATTGCCCCCCTAAATAGTGGCCTTTGACTGTAGAGAAGAAATACTCTGGGGAGAAGCTTAAATTTAGGTAGCAAATTAGTGGCGTAAATTAAAAAAGAAAAGCAAGTCACTTTGAAAGTAGCTATGTGGTGTCATATGGTGAACATCAGGGAGCTCTGCTCCATGACTGGGGATGCTGGTGCTGAATGAGCATCATGTCATAGCAGCATCTTCTGTGTGGATGAGGTGAGGCCATTCATTTTCTTGTGGAGAAGGCAGCAATCTGGGAACACAAGGGCCACTATAATCTTTTGGCAGTGAGTTTTCTTTGTACCAAAGCAGAAAGATCTAAGTGGTCTAAACCCCCTGATGGGGGAAGGAAACTGTGAGAGGCAGGCAGTGCAGCATGGTGCTGAATCCCACTGAGATCCCTGGAGCACATGGACATGCTTCTACCTGTGACATTTATTTCCAGAGCAGAACTGCCTCAATCTATCCCAACATGAGGCCCAGACAGTGCTCTGAGCATGTTCTTAAAATGCAAAAGCGAAGTCATGCCTGTGGAGGTCTCCTCACACATGGACTAGGTGAGAGATGGCCTTGCATTGCACTCTGGGATCCGTGCATTTAGAGTCCAAAATCAAGAGATTTTACAAAAATATAAACAGTCAACCTATACCTGACCTCTACTGTGTGTGCTTGCAGCACAAGCTTTGCAAACACTTTTTCTAGTTGAAGTAGCAGGAGGATCATTTTCAGCACCAGAGGCAATTATTCTGGTCTGGAATTTCAAGATGATGTTGACTTTTACCACAAATACACAGAAGAGATCGTTTTCAGCATTTCACAATAGCAGGGTCCCAGGAAAATATGTCCTCAGTCAGACTAACAGGGACCCAAGTTCTAAGTGGAGAAGATATTCCATTGTGTAAGAGGAGAGAAAAACAAGGAAAATCAAGGTATTGTCTTCTGTTGTTATCTGCTGGAGGCCCAGCTGAATTTCTGCAGATGGCAGATAGCTTTGCCAGCCTTCACAATCCAGTGGCTTTTCTTCCAATTTGTTTGGTCTCTAGGGAAACATGCAACATTTAGCAATTAGATGTTGATCCAAGTATTCAGCAAGGTCAAGGAAAGCTTTTATGTTAGTACAGTTTTTTTCCCGTGACATAACTAGTTTTAGAGAATGTGCTCCTGTTGTGGCAACAGTGGAGGAAAAAATCTCTGACTGCAGAGTGCACAATTTAAAATGCAGAAAAGGCATTTACTGGGGACCAGGAGAAATAGGGGATGCTGGTGAAATAGGGGGTTCCCAGGGAGCCCAGGCAGCAGAGCTGCACCTGGGAGAAATGCTGCTTTTGCCCTATAAATTCTTACTAATTTCACTGGGGATTTTCAGATAACTTCACTGGGGTTTTGCAGATAATTTCACAGCTTGGGCCCATCCTCCCAGAGACCCAGGGCTAGCAGTGGTAATAACTTGCAAATTGAGTGTTTAATTATGCCTTTTTCCTTTCTTATATTATGCAGTTCAACCAATTGTTTTTTTATTCTGCACTGTTGCTTTCTTTTGAATCATCTGACATCCTGCATGTCACTCTATTGCTCTTCCTTCCTTTGCAAAGTTTCTGCCAAACCTTTCAGCATAAATGCCACAATACTAATAAAAATCCCTCCATCTCTCTGGTGTCAGGAAAGATGCAATAATTAAATATACGTCCAGCGTTCTGTAATACAAATTGATTTGAACTTAGCTGAAAACCAATAAGTAATAAGGATTTGTTGGCTTCCCTACCACTTTGTATGACAGCAGCAGAAGATAGTATCAAATCTCACATGCAGAAACACTCTATCAAAAATAACATTCAGGGCAAAAGTAACTGGTGGTGGTTAAAGGTACATCCAGGATCCTGCAGAGCTGGGAACTGGACTGGGAGCCCCTGACAGTGCAGAGCAGTTCCCTGGATGTCTGTCAGAGTCATCTCGGTGTGAGATGATGCAAGCTGGACTGCAGCTATCAGAATCCCATTGTGAAGGCAGGAGAGGAGGATGAGCTCATGTCTCTCCAGCAGGCAAGCCCGTGATCCAGGATGCCAAGAGGAGCCACAGGGCACGCGAGGATTCAGACGTTGTCTTTGGCGGGGAACACCTAACTCAAGATCCAAAGCCAGGAATCAGATTCTGCTGGGAAGGGCAGAGGAAAGAGAGAGCAAGCCTTTTGTGGAGCTCATGCTGTCAGTAGTCTTTCCTCAGACTCAGGAATTTTTCCTCATGTACTCTGTGGTGAGTTTTGCAATCAGATTTTGCTGAGAGAAGCTCACTTTGGTAGGTCAAGGGTAGGGTCTTCCGGAGGCCCTGTGCTGGTGTTGACTAACACCAAGTCTAGCACTGGTGAAGTCCACATCTGGAGCTCTTTTTATTTCCTGAAGAGGCAAAAAACTTCTCTTTATCACAGAGAGAGATCCCGGCTGCAGCATCAGTTGGTTCAGCAGCAGCAGCAGCAGCAGCAGCAGCAGGGCTTGAAGCAGAGGAAGAAGTAGAGGTTGAAAACTGGACCCAGCAGGAGCTCAGAGTGCAAAGCCATGATGTTGCAGAGGATGACAGAAAAGCTGGCAAGGCCCTCTTGTTTAGCACTTCATGTGGCATGAAGGCAAGATGGGCTGGTTCTTGTATTTTCCATTCAGCCCTGGCAGCACCATTGCAGAGCTTCAGTCAAAACCCCACCAGAGCTCAGTGAGAGCATTGCCTTGTGGAGGCAACACGGAGTTCGTGCACCTGGAAAGGCAGCAGCTCCCCTAAATCCCTGGAGTCTTTGTGGAAAGGCTGTTTAGCTCCACAGCCAAGACCTTGCCTATATGTAAGGCACTGGTTCAGAACAAAGGTCTCTCTGCTTTGCCCTGTGTGAGGCAGGGTTTTCCCTGTATCAAACATTTGGGCCAAAAAGGCTTTCCCCGGCTCCTTGGTGATGTGATGACTCCCTCAGGGGATGAAACGTGATCATGCACCTTCCATCCTACCTCCTCTCCCTCCCTGTGCCAGCCCCTTGCCCTGGGTCCTATGGGAGAGGCTCTTGGTGCAGCAGCTGGAGCTCTTCTGCAGTGATGGGAGTATGTGTAATTCAATATGAAACCCAGAAGGTCTGGCAAAAACAATTTTCCCTTTCCCGTGGTATTCTTACCTTGCTTTGCCTCTGCTACACCTGCCTAAGCACAGGGTCTCATCTAAAGGTTCCATGAAATTTCAGGAAAGACTGTCCATGACCCACGAATGTGCTGAATTGGGCTGTGTTTGACCTGTACAGCTCCTGGGCAACAAGTCAAGGGGGGCTGTGTTTGTGAAAGCTGGCCCTTCCCCACCCATTCCTCACGGAAAGCAAGGGCAGCAGCACAAGTTATACAGGATAAAGGTCTTGGATAAAGCCATGCCAGTCTTGGTTTTACAGCCACTTTGGGTTTCTTGTCCACTCCTCTTTCTGCAGCCTGAGGTTCACAAAAGCCTGATGAGGCTGACAGGACTCTCTCCATTATTTTGGAAATGAAGAGCCATTATCTCGCCTCTGACCCTGAATCATCTTATTCTCTGCAAGACTGAGCTATGTGACTGGCAAACCCCTTGTTTCCTCCCAGTCCAGCTACTGCATTTCTCCCTTATGAAAACCTGAGATCTGAGCTCTATTCTGGTTTTTGTGTCCCCTAGTTAGAGCCTTCTGCCTTATTTTAATTCCATCCCACGAGTGGTGTTTCATGGTGGTGGACTGCAGTTTGTCTTTTTATAAATAAATTGGTACATGCAAATTAGTATTCAGGACTTAAAATTGACAGTTCTTTCCTAACTTTTACAAAAATAGCCAATTTTTCTTATGGAATCTTAAGAGATATCTGATTCAGATGATTTGCATGGTTCATACTAGACTGAGGTATATTAGAAATATCCCAAGCATTTTTCTAACATACAAAGACTTGATTCAGTGGAGTAATTAAAAATAAAAAAGCTTCTGTGTTAAAGTACATTTGGAGCATATTCTTTTTGAGTCAAACACAATATAGACTGGTATTGATGGGAATATTCTGCTCTGATGAAGATCAGAAGAAGGATTTTATGGCAGCAGTGTTGATCTGCTCAGGAAGATGAGGACGCTGAGGGGACAATGAAGATTTCCAGTGGGCTGGTGCCTCCTCAGCTCAGCTGTGATCAGCTGGCAGCTCATCTTGAGCTGGCAGCTGCCTGTCCTGCCTGTCCTGCCTGTCCTGTCACTGAGTCACTCTGCAGGGCAGTCCTGCTCCCCGGGAGGGGTGTGATGGCCTGATGCTGAGCTGGTCAGGTGATGTCTGACAGGTTATTTTCTAGGAAGTGTTAATTTTCAAATAGAATTTTACTGAAATGCACTGGTTTAAGAAATTTTCTTTTGGGCTGTGCCCATGGGTCCTTATGGACACAGCCTTGCACCGCCTCCGAAGTCTTTTGTTTTTTATCTTTCCAGAGTGAAGTGTTCTGTTTTTCTAGATGGCTCTACATTTCAGCTTTTAATGTTTTCAAGTTAAATAAAACAAAATATAAAGCCATATTAGATTTTTTTTTTCACTGTATCAAAGTCCAGCATTTTGAATAACAAACACATTTCCTTGGAATTTTAAGGACATACCAAATTTACTTTCTTTGTTGTATTTTCTAAAATGGACGAAAGCCCAAATCCTGCAATTTGCCATGAGAAACAGATAAAAACAGATATTAAGAGTCTCTGTGAACTTTAAAAGGAGTAACTCAATTTAAAATAGCACCTTTTTCTCATCTTTTTTTTTTCTTTGCATTAATTATCAGTGAAAATACTCTTGCAGCATCAGGAGCTATTTAAACCAGATAAAATCTGCTATCTCCTTGACACCCTGTTATCTTTTCAGTTTCCCTTCTCAACTTCAAGCAAAAAAGAAAACAGCTTAGTGATCTTCACACAGCTATTCTCAATTTTGTCATTTGGGATCCAGCACTTTCGGGGACAGCTGTAAGTCAGTTTCCAAGCCTGGAACTTCTTACAAGGGCACATTTTTTGGTGTGGATTCATCTCCTTTAGGAAGTATTTGAGTGGAGCTTGAAGGTAAATAGGAAATATAGTTGATTTGCAGTAGCAGGCAGAGTTGATGAGTTTCAGCCACATTAGAGGGGTCATGACTGGGCTTTTCATTTATCAAGTTGTAGGAAAGGAGTGAGTTTGGATAGCCTGTATTTTGCCCTCTTTCTTGGGAGTAGATTTCTGTACCCTCTAAACCACAGCAGAGACAATCTGTTTTCATTAGGCTTTAGTTTTCCCTTCTGTAATAGCTGAGTGTGGCCAAAGCAAAAATCCCAAGCATTTGAGCTGTTTCTTGGCTGAGCCCCCTCGCCTTGGCTCTCGCTTGGAGCCTGTTGCCGCTCCCGAGGATGATGGAACGGCTCCCACTGGGAGCTGGATCAAGTTTTGAGCTGCTCCTCGCTGCTTGTTTATTTGTCCTATTCTCTGGGCTTGGCAGGTGGCATTTTTGCTCAGTGATTCATTCTCCGGGCACATGCATTTATCTGGGCTGACATTTTAATCATGCAAATAAGGATCTCCTTAATGAAGAAAAAAATTAATTTCACAACTGTTGCTACAAACACAGTGACAGTCCTGCTAATGTCATTACATTTATAATACAATCAGTGGCTTTTCCATAATTGCTATAAACTGGCGCACTTAACAGCGGAGTAAAGGTTACACAAAGAGCTGTGTGACTGCCCTTGTTCGCTCGCTTTTTTATCAAGAGTGTTTGGCACTCTTCATACGTCCCTTTGAAATCTTTTGGTCATCACTGCTTCATTGCTTGTACCGCAGATGGCTTTGCCTTTGTCGGGGGAACAGACAAAATAAGTGGCAAGGAGACAACTCCTCTGTGACCTTTTGTGGCTTCTTGTCTTTCACATCACAGTCTGCGGGGTAAACACGGTGACTCATTCTCCTTTCAGTAAGTAGCTGCCTTCCCAAGGTTTTGTTATTTGCAGGATTTTTCCGTTATAAAATCTGCACCCAAAGAGCGGCAGGATGTGAGCTGAGAGCAGCCAGTTTCTGCCTCCAGACCACTACGGGTTTGGTAGGCAACAAGGAGTGAAAGAAAATTCCTGGGCAGGATCATACCTTTGTCATCCTTCCGTCCTCCTAAACCTTCCACAACACACTTCATTTTTCATTTCTGCCCCAATACAGTGTATAAGTAACAAGCTTGAAAAACCAGTCATATAGCAAAAAAGCTGTCGGAAGAAAGGGCTTCCTAAGGGGAAAGGGTGCTAAAATGCTCTGAAATTAGCAGAAAACCAGTGACTTGTGAAACTGAGGTGTCAGGATGCTTGGTACCGTTGTGCAGTGTCAGCCTGGGATAAGGAATAGTTTTTTCAAATCCAGTGTCTTCTCTTTGTCTTTGACATGCTGTGAGTGAGGTGTCCAAGGCCCAGGTAAAAACTTAATCCCCAGGGAAGGGGGTTGGGAACTGTGCTTGGGTGTCAAGGTGATGTGAACCACCCTCAGGTTGTGTTACCTCTGCAGAAAGGTATTTGCAGGTTGGGTTTCTGACCTTTTTTGTTAGCAAGGGAGGGTTTAAAGCTGTTGGAAAATATCTAAACATCTCTCAGAATAAAGCTCTTGAGCTCAGGGTACTTCCCACAGGCACTTGAAGTAGCTCTTTTAAAACATTTCATGTGTTAACATTTCAATTTTTACCCAAATGGCATGAGCTTCCCTGGTGGCAGAAATACAGGAAAAGCAAAGCTCTCAGGAGCAGCAGGTTTGCTGCCAGACCGTGGGGATTTCTCAGGAATGAAAGAGGAGGAGGAGAACAGTAAATGAATGGAGAAAAAGCACAAAAGTAGGGAAAGGGCTGGAGGATATCGGCAGGGGAAATTCATCTTGTCTGTGGACGATTCAGAACCTCTTCCGAGGTCACTTTGGCCCATGTTTGCCGCCATACCTACACTGATTAAAGATGTGATATATTTAATTGACCTATCTAAGCTGGAAAACTCCTGGTGTAGATGGAGTATTGGACTCCATTGAACAGATGAGACCTGTATCTGCACCAGCATCAGTCACAGTGCGTGGTACAGAAGCTCAGGAATTCCTCAGCAGAAGCTCAGGAATTAAAAAAGTCAGTGCTTGCCCACGATGGGCATGCTCCAGGTGCTATTTCTTTGCAAAGCATCTCAAATGGCCTCAAGTTGCACCAGGTGAGGTTTAGATTAGATGTTAGGAAAAATTTCTTCACTGAAAGGATGGGCAGGCATTGGAGTAAGCTTCTCAGGGAAGTGGTGGATTCACTGTGCCTTGAAGCATTCAAAAATTATGTGGTTGTTGCACTTGGGGTCATGATTTAGTGGTAATGTGACAGTGCTGGGTTAATGGTTGGACTTGCTGATCTTAAAGGTCTTTTTTAACCTTAACAATTGTATGATCCTTTGATTCTGTTGGTGGAACCAGAATGAGTGTCTGTGTGCTGCACAGACCCACCAGAAACTGGGACCACACTGACGAAGGGAACACTGAGACATTGGCACGGACCTTCCTTTTCACTGCCTCCCTCCCCTTAGAAGATGTGCGAGTCTGCAGCTCAAAGAGACTTTTTCCATGGTGCCTTTCTGTACTGTAAAGGCTCAGAATCGTGGGCCAGGGGATCAGTTCACACACATTGAAGCAGTGCCTGTGCCTGGGGTGTGAAGCCTGTATTATTATTGCTCAGGATATTTCCTTTCCCATATTCACCCCAGGGATTCTTGTGCCTCCGTGGGAAATCACATCCTGCAACAAGACAGTTTGTTGTCTTTGCATCAACTTCCAAGAGCCTGGAACATGCCATTGCAGTGAAGGATCCTTTGAAGTGTTACTGCACCTTTCTGCTTTTCATGCAGGGGTGACTATCACATGTATTTTTGTCAGACAATAACCTGTAAAAGGCACTGTGACATGTCTTTTTATCTAATGCTGGAGCATGGCTTCAACCAGAGCTGCAAAATGGGGTCCCAGAGCAAGGGTTTGTAACATTCTTCCCCAGCCAGCCTTACAGCCCCAATGGCTTCTCCTCTCATAGTGCCACCCCACAGAGTTAAAATGTTGTGGATCTCACCTTTGGAGGTCAAGACAAAAAAGAGAGGATAAGTGCTATGGCTTGGACAACAGTTTTTATTTGCTTTTGGTTTTCCAGCCTTTTGGGATTACCCTTTAAAAGACTGTTTTCTGCAGGGGTTAGGTCCTGGAGCTCATTTTTTAGCAGTAGCTGCCATTTGTCCAGAACTGCATGACCCTGGGAGCTGGAACAAGTCGCAGTGAAATCACATTATGAGGACTGGCTGCTGCCTCTTTACCAGTCTGACACGGGAATAAAATATGTCGTGGTTGTCCCAGTTAAATCTTCCTGCTTTCAGACAGAAGTTAAATGATATCTCCCCTTGTGCTCCTGTGCTGGTACCACAGCCCCAGCCCGGTCTGTGGGTTATCCTTGCCCTCTGTCTGTGGTGTGGCATCCATGCCCAAAGCTTACAGAACACCAGGTTCTGGTGAAGAATTAATTCTCTGCAGTGAGAGATGTTGGACACGGCGTGCTGCTGGCGCGCCAGGGCTGGCCGGCGTGTGCCCTGGCAGGCTCCTGCTGCCTGTCTGTGTTCCCTCCTGTTGGCCAGGAACTTTTCCCAAACCCTTTGGTCTTCTCCAGGAGCTTTGAATATTTCCCCCCTGCAGCTGTAGAATGGGACATTTTCTCTGCTGGGCTCTTTCATTGATCCATTTCTGGGAAAGGAGAGGGGTCTTGGACCCACAGGTGTTTGCACTTCTCACCACACATTTGTGTTTTCAGTATAACAATAGAAACCTGACCAATGTCTGTTGTGCACAGTCTGTTCTGCCTTTACATCAGGAAGAAAACTTATTTTAGAAGAACTTATTTTAGGATTTTAGAAGGAAAGAATTTCTGAGCTTTTATTTACAGTTGTCTGACTGAAAAAAATACAGTTCCACGAATCACATTAAAAACTCATTAAAAAAAGTGTTGTGGCCAAAGCTTCAGCCGATACTCTCTGGTCTAAGAACCCCAAATCCTGTGAGCCCTTCTGAGCTCACAGGCAGGGCAGTGGCAGCTAGATGTGCCACAAGCAGGGGTATATGCTGTGTCTCACAGAGCCAGCAAAGGAAAATTTGGCATCAGAAAGCAAATCCAGCACGTGAGCCGTCATGTTAATGGCTGCTGCCATCTCCTGTCCCCCTTCCCTCCCTCTGCTCCCTCCCCCTGGAAAGACATGGAAACTGTTAGTTGGGGCGTCACCTGCTGAGGATAAAAGTGACATTTCTGAGACACATCACACGGGGGAAGCTGAGGTGTTTTGATCCGTCTTAGGCAAGGCTGATGGCAATTTAAGGAAGATGTTTTTGTACGTGCTGAGATGTCATAATGCTGGGCTGATGGGCAGAAAAACTGCTGGTGGAAAAGCAGCCTTGTATAGGAGTTCTCTTGCAAGAGAGGCTGTGGAGGCAGGATCTGATCTTTAATTAACTCAGACATCAGAATGGAAACCACAAATACTTGCAAGAGGGTTTGGTTTTGGTTTTTTTTAAGCTAACACATAAGATAAATATTAAGTGTTGATCTGAACCCCATAGATCTCCATTGCCATTCATTCTCTTCTGCTTTAAATGCAGATATTTATTGTTAAATATATAGTCCAGTACTTTAATATAAACGGTTCATGCAATTCAATGTTACATTGCACACACCTAGAATATATTAAAAATGTTGGATGTTTTCTAGCTAGACATGATCCTGTGCTAAGTCAAAAGTACAGCTAAGCCAGTACTGGTGCCTGGGTCAGCAGCTGGTTAGATCTCTAATTCTGCATCTCTCTTCCCAGTTTTACTTCCCTGCTTCAGTTTTCCTCTGCGAGGAGGAAATCCAGCAATATGCCAGCTTTATATGGTCTTTGAAATTCAGAATGGACGTTGAAACAGGACAAAGCTCCTGTATCCTGAGCATGAGCTGCTGCTGAGACCCTTAACACTTCACAGCTCGTTTTGTTTAATTCAGAAATAGTTATGCGAGACTGCAGTAGCAACGAGTCAACACTAGATAGCATTTTATGTTTGTTTTGAGGGAGAAAAGCCTTTTGTTCTTATGTTTAGGTAGGTTCTGAAAAATTCCAAGTATATATTTTAGACATAATTAATAGTCAGTGTTCCCTGGTGATCTGTGCGATGTCTCCTATAAATTCAAAACAACAGGCAACAAAACTATCCTTTTTTCTGTATTGTTTACTTGACATCATTGCATCAGTATGGAATTTATATGCATTTCTAAAGTGCTTAATGCCGTTTTGCCTCTGGGTGCAGTGGAAAGAGGCTTATATTCGAGGTTTGCATGGGCCCTGTTCCTGGTCCTGTCAACATCAGTGTGAAACCCCCACCAGGCTGGGGTGCTCTTGTAGGTGCAGTGCAGGGACATCGTGGCAGAAGCAGCTACGTGAGCAGTGAAGGAATGTTACCTGTGATCTGCAGAACAACAAAAAACCTCTGGATGGGGTCTGGCTCATGAATTAAGACACGCTCACCTTGGTGTCTGTGTGTGGGTGTTGATGAGGAAAATGCTGAGTTGCTGCTACATGAGGGGGATCCAGCACTCAGTCCACTGTCCTCCTGTAGGCATCTTTTACCATCCAACATATCCCAGGATATCTGAGACATCCACTTATAACCCTGAGAGAGCCATGAGCTTCTGAGTGCCAGCTGAAGTCCAGAAGGGACACCCTACAGCATTTCAGAGCACACCAGGTTCCTGCATTTGGGTAGTGGGGTCACACCCCTGATGTCCACTGACAGTGGTGGGAATGAGACACCCCGCCCCACCTCAACACCTACATGAAGATTCTTTGACTTAGGTCTCTTGATCTTCAAGATGAATTTCATCCTTCATGAAGAAGTAGGTCACCTAAACCTGGGCATGCATTTGAGGGGCCCTAAGGTACCTCGCCCAGCTTCCAGATGCTGACCCAGGAAGTTGTAGGTCTCCTATAGGGTTCCATTAAAAAGCTCTAAGAAAATGTCTTGGATACCCTAGGGTCTCTCAAAGGGCTTTACAGCCCTATGCTTCAGCAGCTGCCTCCTCTTCTGCACATCTGAGCTCAGGCTCCTTCAGGCTCCACTCCAACTGGTTATGGCCAGGGGGTTGATCCACACAACTGCAGCACTGGATTTGGGCAGCCCTTGGTGGAAGTGCCCACTCCAGCACAAGCAGAAGCAGAACATGACCCTATTTGTCCATATTCTACAGAAGAACTCTCACTGTGGGGTTCTTGAAGTAAGGTGGAGTGAGAACAGGCAGGGAACAGATCCTGGAGGATCCCAGAGGCTGCTGCAAGTGAGGAGCTCCTACGTTGAGAAGGAGATGGTGGAGCCCAGCTGTGGCAGGAGGTGCTGTGGGTCCCCAGGGCACTCCTGCAATTGCAACATCCAGAAACAGCACTGCAAAACTCTCCTTAAAATATGCTGATCACACAGGAACTTGAGGCAGCTGTGCTGCAGTGCCTTACGATAATTACTTGGCATCTCTTTAGCATATGAAATTGGTTTTGAAGGGAATGATATGAAGTTGTGTCAGGGGAGGTTTAGGTCCAATATTAGAAAAAGGTTCTTCACTCAGAGGGTAGTCAGACACTAGAACAGGCTCTCCAGGGCAGTGGTCACA
Source organism: Aleadryas rufinucha (assembly GCA_013397815.1). Classification (NCBI taxonomy): domain Eukaryota; kingdom Metazoa; phylum Chordata; class Aves; order Passeriformes; genus Aleadryas; species Aleadryas rufinucha. Next base: position 159,269 of record VZTH01007344.1, on the reverse strand, counting down.
GCCCCAACCTGACAGAATCCAAGAATGGTTTGAACAACCCTCTCAGGCACATGGTGTGACTCTTGGGGTGTCCTGTGCAGGGCCAGCAGTTGGACTGCAATGATCCTTGTGGATCCCTTCTATCTTGGCATAATCTGTGATTCTGTGCTCTTTTTACACAGGTCTTATGAAGCTGAGCAGGATTCCAGAGCTTTGAATCTTTGGTTTCTTTAGAACATGGAGTTTCAAATTTCTTTGGCAAGGGTTTGTAGCAAGACTCATTTCTTACTGTCATTGCTGCCCTGAGACCTCATTTTTAGCACTAATGTTAGTGCTGATATGTAACATGAATCCAAGGTGTCTGGGATGCTCTAGCACTGCTCAGAAACCATTGCTTGTGCTCACACCCTCTGCACAGGGTAGCAAGTGGGCTAAAAATGGGAGTAATTTGAGGATCAGCTGAACACCAAGTAACAGCTTGCTTCTTGTTGGTCTGTTGGGGCATTATGAACCCACACAGAGCTCAATCCAAATATTTCTGAGTGCTGGTCCTCACTGCTGTGCCAAAAGAGCCCAGTGCAGGTATCCAGCCTTGCAACAGCTGTGTGAAACACTCAGTGTCAGCCCTGGGGGATGCTGGCATTTGCACCTTCACTTCATCACAGTAATAATCAGAATTATGGCAGTTTAGGTGGAAAAGGAAATATAAATAGCAGCAGCAACAACAAACCCAGGGAAAAAAACCCTCAAACTCAAGTTGAAAGTGTTCACAGGTTTCTTTGTGCTCTTCCTGGGATCTGAGTATCCTGATGCTTACCCCCAATCCAGGAAGTGAGACAGTTACAGCCTGAGTTGCAGAACCGCTTCTAGGACTGGAATCTTGGTTTCTGATACAGTGTTTGGCTCTCCTGGCCCGGAGGTCTTCTTAAAGGATTGATCTATGAATGCCCAGATGTGCCTCCAGAGGTGCCTCTAGAGGTCTTAACTCTGTGCACCTTCTTCATGCTCTGCTCTCCAAGGAAGTCAAAAGCATGATGGAGAAACATGGGATTCCTTGCAACTGTATGTTCAGATTAATTGCAACTGGGCATTGCTACCAGGGATTCTGTAATGGAAGAGAAAACCAGATGAGTTTAAACTCCCTGATTTTCTTGGGAAACAGAGCACTTGGTTTAAGCAGTGCTATTTGCACAGCAAACCCTGTTATCTGCCCCATGAACCCCCAAATGCAGCATCTCGCAGAAAATACGTTCCTATTTTGGACGAAGAATATGCCCTTCCTTCCAAACAAGATACCACAGAGTTGGGTGCCATGGCTGAAAGCAACATGCAGCCAAAGTTGATTCCTTGCTAAGTCAAGATAAGGTGCTGTTAAACCAAAAATCAGACAGCCCCAAGCACAGGGTTGCAGTGATCTAAGAAGATCCATTAAAAGCTGTGTCTGCAGAGGCTTTGCCTGTAGCTTTCCACTCCCAGCAAGAAAATGCTCACACTTGTCATCTGGTGCATGCTGATTGAATCTAAGTATGATTATGAGGGCAGGACACATGAAATTATTCTGGAAATGGAATTCTTTGGGATTCTTATATATGCTTTTAATAGCAGCGAAGGCAAAGCCACAGGATGATCAGAGCTAAATTTACCACTCTTGGCCTAGCATCCATTCAGATTTCTGATTGCAATTTCAGGGTTTCTGTTTAATAATTTTCCAAGCCTCTGTTTTTGTGTGAGGTGCATATGAAGTTGTCACACCTGGATGAGGAAACCTCTTGCTTGTTCTTCATACAAGCCGTAATTTGTGTGTTAAACACTGCAAAATGCAGCACTGGCTCCTCTCTGATGACACCACCACCCACCAGGTGTATTCACACAGAGGTGGCTTCCCTTCTCCACCATCACAGGTGAGATGATGGAGACTCTTGCCTGCTCAGGATGGGAAGGAAAGAGGCTTCACCAATGCAGGTTTCCATGTGGGATGGGCAGGGATGCACCCTACTGCACATCACTGGGACAGTGCAGGCTTTTGGGAACAAGGGTTGAAGGCTTAGCATCCTCCTCCTCCTCTGCACCTTTGTGTCACTCCAGGACCAGTGATTGGGCACTGAACCTTTCAAAATCTTCTGCAATTTTAGAGATAATAAATAAGATCAAGCATTTTATAGCATTAAATGATAAACTGTGAGAAATGTGAAGGTAACTGTGTGTGCCCTGGCTGTCACTACTTTGCTGTAATTATACCCAGGAGTGCAAATGAGCCCCAAAAAGTCAACTTCAGCTTTTACAGAGTCAGGTGTCTGTGCTGCATCATCCACATTTAAAGGCACCACTGCCTGAAGCGTTGCCTTAAATTTAATGTCCATTAACATTTAAAGGTATTTTCATCCTTTAAATGGAATTAAAAGGTGCTCTGGTTTTCACACGGTTTATGATATTAAAAAAAAAAAGAAAAAAGAAAAAAGAATTTTTTCCTTAAACATGAGGAAACACAAAAGAATATTGTGTTTCCTCATGTTTAAGAAAATGTAGAAAAAGGAAAACAGGATGAGAATAGCCACTCAGGAATACCTCAAGCCCTGTGAGAGCCACAGGAATGGAACCCCTGAGACTTGCAGAAAGGGTGGGACATCATTCCCATCAGCCAGCAACACTGCAGTTTCCCTTTTAAAGTTTGTGCTTAAAAGTTTGAGACAACTTTTTATGTAAGAATATACCTTTTTCTCAATAAAGTTCCCAAATCTGAAATCTCAAGTAATTTTTCCATCTTGTAAGACGTTTCGTATTCTTCTCAAATAGCAGATGAAAACATGAGGTAAGGCGGAAAAAAATCACCATTTTTCTAGAAAATGTGTGAACAGAAATCTGTAAGCAAGCAGACAGTGCAAATGGGAAGTTACTTCAGCTATCAATGTATTATGTTTATTCAAGATTTATTTGCAGTAATTAGTCTTTGCAGACTTACTGACTCGCCTGCTCCTTTTGCCTCCTGCAGGAGTTTCCCACACATGCACAGGTTTAATAGATTTAAACTAAAGAAAGAAGTTTCCTCAGTGGCTTAAAATAAGCCAAACCTGGTGCTGTGCCGAGAGCTTGGAGAAGGTGGGAACCTCGTGCTGGACTGTAGGGGGTAATGTTGCTACACAGACTCTGCCTGCCAGCTGCAAGAGGTGGATAAAGCTATCCACTGTTTGGGTGATTATGTGACACGCTGGATCTGCAGGGAAAGAATAAAAACATGTGATAATTCACAGAGCCCTCCTCCCTCTGCCCTCACCATGGCTCATCTGCAAGGGCACCTCAGCCTCCAGTTCTTCTGACATCTCCATGTCGTGCTCTGCTCGATGGTCTTTGTCCAGAACTGTGTGTGTCTTTGCAGTCTAGGGTCATGCTTTGTGTTCTGTCTCCTTTTGGTCCTTGTGGTTGGCCCTGTCAAAACACCCACTGACGCAACGTTGGCACCGTCTGGGGAGAGCTGGGCAAGTGGGGGAGGGCAGTCTGTGGGTTTGGTGGAGTAATGAGATGGTAATACACACCTGCTGCAGTGATTGATGGTTTTTGTATTCTGGAAGGAGGTGTAACAGGATAAAGGAGAAGGGAGGAGGTTAAGTGGAGATGTTAGCCAAGAAGCACTGGGGAAGAAGCATCTCTCTCCACCTGTGGGTGGGTGAGTGAAGCCTTCCCTCAGCACACAGCTCCCATGAAAACATGGCAAGCAGTGGCAGGGGCTCCCTGGGTCTGCTGCTCATCACTCAATCCCTTTCACAAAGTTGAATCATGAGCTGCATTTTGCTTCTGCACAGGTAAAAATATTAGTTTGAGGTGATCGTGGCAACATTCGCATCTGGATTTTGTGCTCAACTACTTGGAGCCAAGAGAAATGAATCAATTTAGGAGCCAGACTGAGTGGCTTGGCATTTGGACCCCTGTCTTTGGCTTGGTTTTGTGTCTCGAAAATAAAAAGGTGAGCTGGGTCATCGTTCTGCTTTTTGATACATCAGGCTTTGATGAGGCCACTTTTATCAGCCACACATGTGGATGCCAATGAACATCTCCATTCCAGTTGTCCATGGTGTCATGTAAAGTGTGCTCCACATACAAGGACCAAAGATGGTTTTTTTCCCTTAAGACATCTGTTGTGATTTAACCCCAGCTGGCAACTTGGTTTGCTCACACTCTCCCCCTCCTCTTGCACCATTTGTGGAAGAAAAACAAAGTCAAAATCTTGTGTTGAGGTGAAAACAGTTTGCTAATTGAAACAAAATATAATATCATAATAATAACAATAATAGTAATTGTAATGGAAAGAGGGGAGAGAGAGAGAGGAAGAAGCCCTAAGACAAGCAAGAGATGCACAGCACAGTTCCTCACCACCTGCTGACTGATGTCCATCCTGTCCCTGAGCAGCAATTGGTGGCTCCTGGCCAACACCCCCAGCTTATATACTGGGCATGAGGATCTGTGGTATGGAATATCCCCCTGGGCAGTTGGGGTCAGCTGTCCTGGCTTTGCTCCCTCCCAGCTCCTGTCAGACTATGGGAAACTGAAAATTCCTTGGCTTGGGGTAAGCACTACTTAGCATCAGCTGAAACATCAGCGTGTTACTGACGTTCTCACATTACATCCAAAACACAGATTTGTACCAGGGATTAGGAAGAAAATTAACTCTATCCTAGCCAAAAGCAGGACACCTGAGCTGAGCTCAGAGGTGCAGTGTTTGTTTCTCTGCATCCCTTACAGCTGCCTGAGAGCTCTCTGGCACAGCTGCTGTGCCTGGTGAGCCGATGCCTCTGTGCGAGAGTTTAATGGGATAAAAAGTGGTTTGCTGTAGGGGTAACACTGCTCCTCTGTGCCTTCAGGCAGCCAGAAGGAGTTGTCTGACACAGCTGACAGCCTCCATCACAACCTGAGGTGATTGCTAAGCACAGTTAGCTGTCCATACTGCCGGGTCCCTGTGTGTACACTGTTGGTCAGAGTTACAGTTTGTTCTCTTGAGAATGACAAGGGCTACTGCAGCCCCTAATTGAGTTCTGCTTTGCCCTAATCTGTGTGCTGTCAGATCAGTCATGGCCAGTGTCCTTCCCCATGCAGCCAGAGCTGAGCACTCTCAGCATTCCCCAGTCCCACATGCAGACTGGATGGTGTGAGTGTAGCTTTTCCTCCTGTCAATACGAATATATTTGTGTTATGAACCAGCGTTGCATCCTTGCCTGGCTGCTTACATGATGAATGGCTCTACTGGGGTTATTCCAAGGTGATACCAGCAGAGAACAGAGAGGAGTGCTAATTCTGGATACAAATGCTGGAGATGAGCAGAATTAATGGAGTACTACATCCTGCATGTGTCAAGGAAGAGGTGGGAACAGCAACAGGGTTATGGTGCCTTTCAATTCTGAACAGAGGCTGTATCAGTCTCCCAAAATCTGAAACAATTACTAACCTGTTTTTTAGAGATTTTCAGGAAGCATCTTCCATTAAAAGTGCCTGCATGGAAAAGAAATCTGTTAATCTCTGCTAGGGTTTCCCTTTTCCTCTGTGATATGGGCTCCTGACTAGTGGGGGGCAGGCTGGAAGGTGGCTGCAGACTTTCTTGTGAGTTTTCCATCAGTTTGCAGGCTGGATGTTTCCCCTCGTGGCATTGCGGAGGGGAGGAAAGCCCTGGCTGCTGCAGGATCTCAGGTTTCACTCCCGCGTGAAATGGGTCTTGCTGTCCCCTGTGTCAGGCTTTGAATTGTAAAATAAACAAAAGGGTGAAAAATACGAATGCTTTTGCACGGGAGCAGCCTGTGTTTTCTTTGCATGGGCATGGATGACTTCACCTGGGAGGCTGATGTTTTATCCTGACACACTTCATGCCCCTGTATGCACATCCCATCCTATCCATGCAAAAAGCCTTTTCTTCCCTTACTTATCCGTTGAAGATCTTATGCAGGGGCTACCACAGTGATGAAGCCTCTCCAACCACAATAACAGATTTTTTTGTGAGAGCTCCTCTTCCCAAAGGTTTTGCAATGAATGCAAAGAAACTTGGCAAGAATTGGGTTTTTGCTGCTTTTTTTTTTTTTTTCCACTCAGTCTGGCACATTGAGGCTCTCAGGTCTGATCACAGCACAGCTAATGCAGGAAAAATAAAGCTGCTCCCAAGACAGACTGACTGACAGACTTGTCACGATGATAGTACACATATTTGAAATATTATGGCTGCGTTCTTGAAAACCATGGCTTGGGGAAGCTGTTTCCTTGAGAGCATGTGGTAAAAATAACACCTGCTTTGCAGACAGTGGATTTGACAGCTGTGAAGATGGAGTGTAGGCATCTCCAAAAGCTCTGTACATCTTTGCTTTGTACACCAAGAAAAAAAAAAAAAAAAGATTTGTTATGGAAAAAAGACAGGATGGGATGTGAATTCCTAGGTACAAGGGGAAGAGTGTGGTGGGGGAATATGGCTCAGTGGAGCTAATACAAAAACCATCAGCCATGCCTCTCACATGAAGGTGCATCTCTCATTTCTCATGTGGTGCATGGGTCCAGTAATCCATCGCCTGTGCTGCTCTCTAGGGCTGCTTGGCAAGACCCCAAGTAATGATGCAAGATGCAGCCCTTGTTCTTTGGGCCTGAAGTGTTTCATTTTCCTCTGTGGAGATGTTTTTGCTGAATCCCAGCACAGGCTGCAGGTGGAGTCCTGCCTGGGCTCCTGGTGAGCATCTCCCAGTGCCTCACTTGCTGCTGAGCCCCCTTGCACGGCTCCTGCATCACCCAGTGCTGGCATTGCTCTGCTGTTGATGGCTGCAAACTCCATCTCCTTCGTGAGAGGGTGCCAGAAGAGGCAGAGTTGCTTTAGCAGGGCCAGTGATGCCTGGGAAGTCAGGATAACGTTCTTCCATTGCTTTTAGAGAGGAGGCACAGATGGGTCTTTGATCCAGAATACTTAAAGGGTAGAACAAACCAGTTTCTGAACTGGAATCCACATGATTATCACACTGACTGCAGGAAATGGTGGTGGTGGTTCTCATTCCTCAGAAAACCACCAAGGTATGATGGTTTCCTTAATTAGTTTGCCTTGGTGGCTAACCACCTTTCACATGAAAAAAAGAGTGTTCTATGGTTCATTGATAATTGTTTGGCTGTAACTGCCAGCCACTGCTTCTGGTTTCATGTCTCCTAAGGAATTCCTTCCTTTAAAGGTATTTATGCTCTGTGATCAAACCAATTTTTGATCTTTTTGCCGAGTTCAAGCAGATGGAGCTTCTTGGTTCTCCTACTTGTTAGGCATCTTTTTTGCTTCTCAGATCTTCCTGTGATTTCTTACTGAAACCTCTCCCATCATTAAATGTCTGTTCTAAAATGTTGCCAATTAGAAGTGCATTCAGTTTTCTAGTTTCCCTACCTAATCTCCCCAGTGGTATACTTATATAGGTAAAAATTACCTCTCTGGTGTTTTATTGCAACATTTTCCCATCCTTTTGTGAGTATTTTTTCTACACTGCTTAAGAAAATATAATGTTGAGCTATTTATTCATGGCAAGTTGAAGTTTTACAGGATACAATTACCTAATCTTTAGATCTGCTGATAGCTGCATTCCAATCTTTATGCATTTATTTTTATTTTATTTAATTGTATTTATATAAAGCAGGTTTTTTTTTTTTAAAAAATAGATACACCTTGCCAAGAAGTCCTGACACCTCCACACGCTATTAGAAGTGCAGCCACTCTTGCATTCCTCCCTGATTTCCCAGCAGCAGCCACCCTTCATGTCTCTCTTGAATATGAGCTGATCATTTGAATTTATCAGCTGAAAGATGCTGTCAACAATCAAGATGCTTATGTGAAGAATGGGTCTTTCTTAAATTACTTTGATAGGCTTCTTTGGTGAGCTAACAAGTTCTGCTGATACAGGTCAGTTGAATGCACTGCAGTTATGCTTTTTTAAGGGTTTTCAACCTATGGTGTGGTCTAAGTTTGTTAAAACTTTGCATAAAAAATGGTACAACACATTAAATGGGTTAAAAACTCTCTGGCTAATATCAAAAAGAAGAAAATTAGTATTAATATTAAATTAATATTTAAGTTAGGAATTATTAGGCAATTTTTCCTTTCAGGAGTGATTTCTTTGCCCAAGAGGTATCTATATATTTACTGTAGGATCATAAGTGTGCCATAAATTGAGTGGAAAATATGTGTGATTGGTGAAAAACATCCAGATGATGCCGTGATTGTTGGCATGAGGATGGAGCAGAAATATCACTTCTACAGCATGACCTTAATCACTCAATAGCTAGATCTGAAGAAGATATTTTAAGGCAATAAAAGTAAGCTCATAAATTTAGGATTAAGGAATGCATATCATGGTACCAAATGAGGGACAGTCCTGGAAAAGACAGGTTCCCATAAACATAAGAGAACAGGTGAAGTCTTCAGGGAAGCAGTAGGCAGTGTAAGTGTTTCAGGTTTGACACAGAAAGAATTTAGGTCTCTGAGTACAAAAGTGCAGTTCTGACTGCCCTCCTCAGCATTTAGGCAAACAGCAGTTTGGTAACTTCTGAACTTCTTTGCTTTTTCTCTTAAGGGAAAGAACTGTTCTAATGTGAGAATAGGAGAATAAATGTGTCAGGCAAAGCATCTCCCAGGCCTGTACCTCATCTCCAGCAGAGATACTTCCAGTGACACTTCCCCAAAGTACTCCCAACTTTGCAGTGATCTGTGACTGGGACATTCTCCAGCCAAGAGTCTCTTTGTGTCAAACAATCTGTACAGAGTTCTTTTGTCATGCTTATATCTGCTTGCCCTTGGAAACTTCTGGTGACTACCACATCCTGTGGCCAGCCACAGCTTAATGACTTGCTGCACAAATAACAGCCTCCCTAAATAACAGCCTGCTGTCTGCTGGTTCAGTTCAACCAGTCGTGGTTCTTGCCTGGGAGGAGTTGTTCTGGCTCTGTGTGTGCTCATACAGACCTGTGCCTTCCCTCTTGCCTGGTGTCTGCTGCAATCCTGGTGTTGGGATTCATCACATCATGGCATTGTTTGGGTTGGAAGGGACCTTAGACATGACCTAATCCTCATGCCATGGGCAGGGACAACATTCCACGAGACCAGGCTGCTCAGAGCCCCATCCAACCTGGCCCTGAACACTTCCAGAGCCGAGGAGAGTCATTAAAGAGTGAAGGCAATGCTACACATAAGCTGCATTTACTCCCCATGATGCCCACAGAGAAGTGATTCCTTGAGGGTTTGTACTCAGCATGGCCAGCAGGGTGCTGGGATGGGCGCTGGTAGCACCTTCAACAGCAACAGGGGTGGTTTTGCTGTGAGCACCATGGCGTGAAAGAGGGACAAAGATGGCATTTCTGGTCAACAAGGCCGAGGATGTGCTTGGACTCCAAGCAGGAGCAAATATTTCTAAGGAGGCCTTGCAGAATGGCTTTCTGGTAACGAGACTTCATTAAAGGACTCATTTTCTCTGGGATGTCCTTTAAGCACAATTGACTGATGTCAACAGCTTCTTCTCAAGCATGCACAGGAAACAAGCAAAGAGCTCTGCTGCTATATTAGTTCTGGCTGTCATTCTTCATCCCCACCTGCCACTGGATAAAGCAGCAGTGTCTGTGTAGATTTAAAATTATAATGCTGGTGGACTATATTTTTATTTCAAGGCAAATTTAACCTTTTGGTTACTTCTTGAGGCAAACCACTGCAGTGTTTGGGTAGCTTTGATGTATAAACTTGATTGTTACAAACAGGGCAGGAAGAAGCATGTTCAGAGATCTCGTTTTGGTAGACAGCAGTACAGCACAGCTCCATCAGCTGCTCCTGCAATTTTGCTGCAGTAATGACATGCCAGAAAAAATTCAAAGGAACTGAAGCTTGAAGTTGGACATCTATGGAAATTATTGCTAAGCTAAATCAATGGACCACCCTCTGACTCTCATTTATTTTAAGCATTAATAAAACAAACTGTTATTTATTTTGAGCAATAAATTCATTTTCAAGGGAGTTTTGTCCATACATGCCAGCAACTTGATCAAGATTGTTCTAGATCTGATCTAGCAAGTATCTCTCTTAAACGAGTTGCATGAACCTCCTTGGGCATCTTTAAACATCCAGAAAAGCCAGATGTGGTGTGATGTGGGTTACCTGGCCTGACAGCTGCTGTAGACAAGAAACAAACTTTGCAGGGTGAGCTGTCACACTGTGGGCTGCAGCAACTGAGCTGGCCCTGGACTGGCTCCTGTCTCACTCTGACTGGCTCCTCAGGGTGTTTTTTCTTCACTCAGGTCCTTCATATGCCTTTCTAATTGTTGAAAAATATTTTTCAGATCTGTTCTTTCATACCTCCCTGATTCAATTTCCAGTGCTTTGGTTTAGGGAGGTTTTGCTCTTCAGAGCAAGGAAATCCCTCCCTGGTTCAGCAGGGAAGTCTCAGGCTGGCACCAAGGATGACCCTGTGCTTCCTCCAGATCTGTAGACGTGGCTTTGGTGTTACTGGCCTGAAGCGAGAGACCTCAAAGATACCCACAGCCCTAAAGCAGCCAGGCATTTACTGTCGTGGCAGGGCATGTCCAGGTGGACCTTGGCTTTCTACATGGCTTGTAAGGAGGTCCAAGGAGATCAGATCCCTCAAGGACCATCCAGAGAGCCAGGAGCACTGCTGGTTTACAAAGTCCAGGCCAGCAGTGATGACCGAGAGATTTGGCAGAACCCAACCGCCCGCTCAGGTGCTGTGCACACCAAAGAAGCAAGTTAAATGAAGGAGCTATTTGAAATAAACCTTCCCAGTGCTACCTGCTCTTCTCCCAGGGGGCTGTTCAGCCCAGGGCATACAGATGGGGTAGGTAGGTGCCTGGACTGGTTGCTGTCATACTGAGTCTTTCATGGACAGGCAGGTATTTCCACAACCCCAGTGAGGCTGGAAGGAGATGGATATTGCCTCTGTGGCTCCTTCTGGGGAGAGGAAGCCGATTGGTGTGCAGTAAGGCTGTGTTTCTGATTAACTAATACTGTGACTAAATGAATCCATCACAAGTTTCCTTGGCTGATGGAGTTACCTTGTAACAAGATGAACTCCTGATTACATTTTGTTGGGAGCCAGAAAGAGCGTGATTTGTAGGGTGCATTTTAAAACCTCTGTGCAAGGAATTATGTGCAGGAATCCTGATATTGTTTTAAACCCTTAATTCTCTACTCTTTCCCTTGAAAACATGTCCTAAGAGCTGCACAGTGGATTGATTAACGGGCCAACACTTCAGTTTTACGTGGTGGTGATAGAAAAGACAGCACTGGGTTGGGTTCCCAGTTACTTAATGCAGGAGACAACAGCAGCAGTGCAGAGGTCTTTGGGCACGCCCTGTCTGTCAGGCAGAGCCGAGTGCCCGTGAATCCCATCTGACAGGCAACATATTGCAGCACCAGGAAAAAAAAAGACAAAACAGCCAAAGTGTGAAAAAGTGAGGGACACAAACCTCCAGCAGCTCTGAGTGCATGGGAGGACAGACCTCAGGGAACACGGGAGCAGAGGCCAGCTGCAGCACTGAAGTCTGATGCAAAAGCTAATCAGTCAATAACTTTTCTCCCCCAGCACTGGGCACTCTGGAGTGAAGATGGGGCCAAGGCAGAGCTTTCCTCTCCCCAGCCCCACACCATCCTCTGCTGCTTCTCCTACTTACACCCAGAGCAGCAAAGCTGGTTGGCATCTCTCCAGCAGGCCCTGCCTCCTGCAGCTTTGGCTGCACCCCAGCAGGACAGACATCCCACCAGCTGCATGAGAATGAGGGCTGGGCTGAGACATGAGCTGTGCCCTTCTCTCAGGTGATGGATGGTGACTGTCACTGTCTCCATCGATAGCAGCCCCCAGCTGCTGTTGGACACGAGCTGTTTTGTAAATCTGATGGTGTTTACAGTAACAGTGTTTGATGAGCCTCATCAGGTTGCAATGCAAATGTTTCTGCATCAGCTGCTCCCAGAAGAGGGATGTGGTAGAGAGGCCATGAGCACCCAGCAAACACGAGCTGCAAACAAATTTCAGCTTACACACGTGTTCCAGAAAGGAGCCAGAAAATATAATTGTGTCAGGAAATAGACAAAGAAGCTTGAAGACTTTGGCAAGAAACTTCAACAACCAGAATATCTTGGCAATTATAATAATATAGACTTCAAACTAGGCAGTGTTTCTACTGGTTCTGTTGCAAAAGTAGCACCTCACCTAGGAAAGGGAACCAACCAGCTGGCATGAGATTTTGTCTGAGATCCTTCCCCAACATGCTTGTTGCTCATGAAGCAAAGATCTTATGTTACCTGTTGCACAGGTATGGTTATCCTGCTCTGGTTAAAATGGACTGTAGCTGTTACATGGACACCTCTTCTTTGGGTGTGATGTGTGGGTGAGGGTTGTGAGGGGGGACTCCCCTGGCACAGCCCCTCTCCAGTGTCCCCAGGGCTGAGGGTGCACAGGGGCAGAGCATTGGCTGTGCCCCCCACCCTGGCCCACATCTCCAGCAACTTTCAGCAGACTCTCCTCTCCAGGTCACTGCTGGCACAAAAACAAGATAAACTTTCAAGAGTAAAATATCCTCTTGACCACCATGAGACATTCCAAGCCTATCATATAAAATTTTGAATTGTACTTTGTTTAAAGCACAGCAACAACAGAGTTTTCCCAGTGGCAAAGCCCCAACCAGTGTTTGAAGCCTAACTTCAGATGCAGACTTCAGATGTACTTCAGTGAAGGTATTTCTCCTCTGAGACCAGACCAAATCCTCCTCTCTAAATCATATAATAAAACCAGGCAAATGGTAATGCTTGGTAAGTTTGAACCCAGTTCATGGCATTAAAATGGGAGGAAATCCTGAGGATATGATGCACCATCCATGCAGTCTGTGCTGTCTGATGGTAGCAATGACACCAAACTACCTCCCTGAGCTGGATCCCAAACATTTCTGGGAAAAGAAGAAAATGGTAAGTCAAGGTTTCCTTCCTATATTGCAGAGGTGAGGTGGATGCCCACCAACCATAGGGTAGATCTTGGTCTCCCTCTAGTGATGGACCTACCAACAGCAGTGGAAAACCCAGCTCCAGCTTCCTACTTCCATCCTGCCCCTCCACCCCGGCCTCATGCTCTGGTGGCACAGAATGGCTCAAACCCTTCGCCCAGCCAAGCTCTCCTCACAAAAATACTTCCTGACCTCTTTCCACTCCACACCAGTGTGCAGAATTCCCAGTGCCTGGCTCATGGGATAGCCCTCATCACTGAGCCTCCTCTCAGTGTGTTCTGGTCAACAACTGTGCCCATATTTCATATCCAGACTGCTGCATTGTGCAGGAACAAGAGACATGAGCTTCTGCCTTTCATGGCTGAAGAGGTTTCCTGAAGGACACCCGTCACTGCAGCTCCCCAGTGCTTGTCACCTCAGGAAAGGCAGAGGTAAGCATGACACACATGAGTCATGTGGCCCCTGGGGACATATCCAGCCGCCAGTGGATGTGCTCTCCATGAGCATCCACCTCCCATGCTGAATGCTGCAGAAACTGAAGGTCTCAAGGCAGCTGTTCTGAAGCCACTTGAGGTAGGAGCCCACCTATGTAGTGGCACTGTGTCCTGTGGAAGTGAGATGGGGCAGCCTGGGAAGCTCAGAGTACCCACAATCTCTGGTGGGTCATGAAGCAACTCAGAGCACATTTACCTCTCAGAAGTCCATAAGGATGCACATGAACATCTTGAGTTGTGTGTTGTGGGCCAATTGAGCCATGAGATGGATGAGCAAGGACTCCGTGGGTCTGGTGACATCAGCTATGCTGCCTCCCGAATTTCACGGCAAGGTCTTTCAGTTCTGTCACTTTTCAGTGACATTGTCTCTTGTAGAGCTTCTCATTTTCCATTCAGAGCTTCGTTGCAGGACGTGATTAAAATTAGGAAGTTTCTGAAAGTCACGCTCTTGAGAGGAACAAGCAAGGGGAAAATGCTCTGAGCAATGTGTCAACATGATATGGAAACCCAGTTGGGAAAATAAATGAATAACGTTGCTTAATTATATGAGACATATTTTCAGGCTTTTTTTTTCTTTTCTGTATATACCTTTTAATTTTTAATGCTTTTGCCTAAAGATTTTCCTAGTGGAAAAGTATCAGTAAGGTTGGTAAAAATAATTGGATATCCACCTTGAAATGAGAGCTGAAGTAGATATGATCTTGCATGTAAACATTCTCAAGCCAGGAACGTGAAGAATGATGTGAAATTAGAAGAGATTGTACTATTTGGAAAATTCAGAAAATAAACAATGATGTTTCTGTGGGCTGGAGCTGCTGTTCTCCTGCCACACAACTGACTTACCATCACAATAACACTGATTTTTTATTGTTGATTTTCTTTCAGTTGGACTGCCAAATGAGAGAGTATGTGCAAGTTAACAATTCTGTAATTCTCCTTGGTTTTTATGTGTTGAGATTTTGAATGTTCAAACTCTAAGCATCATTCTGAATAGACTTCAAGTGCTAAATTTTTAAATCAAGTGTAGTGACAGGAATTGCTAAAGGCACCGGCAGCAAAAATTCATAAACAGTCAGGTTTAAACTCCTCATTAACAAAGTTAGTTACTCCAAGTTAGGACAGCACTCAAGATATATTTAAGGGGCTCATATTTATTAAATTCTTTAAATTCATTTGCCTGATGATCTATTGCATGTTTTCAGCAAAGGTTCCTTTCTACTGAAGAGAGGTGTGCAAAGGGGTATTCAATACCCAGAATTATTTGTTGAGATGGTTCCCCCGTGGGCTGAAGCATTAACAGGGAAAGCGTGTTTCAGAGAATCACACTGAGGAAGTGTCTTCAACACCAAACAAGCTGCAGTTATACCAATAAACTGCTCACGGGTGTTTTTAAAGACTCTTGTTTTTGACAGAGAAAGCTGAAAGGAGAATGTGATGTTTCACTACAGGGTCGAGCTGTTCTCTGTCAGGGTGAACCCAAGGCCTTTCAAAACCCTTCATGACAAGGCACATTAAGTTCAGACCAAGTGAAAAAGGAGTTGAAAACCAAAAAGCTCTCAGGTGCAGACTGTACGTCAAGTAAGAAATAAAGCAGCAACCTCCAAAGCTGACAGCTGTGGCTGCACTGCTGTCGTACGCATTGAGATGCATGATGGATTTGAACACAGGTCATCTGGGTGTTAGCAAAATGTCTAGTGTCCTTGGGATGTGGTGTTAAACCTGAGAAACCCCTCCAGCAACTGTCTTGTTGAAACACAGGGTGTTTTTCCACACACAGCTTTGGTTTTGAGAAGCTCCACACGGGCCCAGCTTTGATTTTTTATTTAGAGTCACTCGTCTCAAAAGTACCTCAGATTTGTGTCATTGATTTGTTCTCTGTTCAAATCTCCTGGTACCTAGTGAAAGGCAAATGTGAGCCTGCCTCATTCCTTCATCTGGTACAGCCTTGTCAATCTTCAGAGCAATCTGGGAATAAAGATTGGGAAGACACCAAGCAAGACCTTGGGGGGTCGATTCAGTTCCAACCTGAGCTTGAGGGCTGATGGGAGACTTTTTGAATACAAATGCTGGAGGCTTCAATGTCACCTGTTGATAAAATAACAGGAAAAAACACGTGGTCACCCAATAGCTCATAGCTGTCAGTGCCACAGTAGGGGAAAAGGGGTGAATGAAGTCCCAGGTCCCATCCCCTGGGATACGGATGTAGCAGTTCTCATAAACAGGGACTTGACCTTTAGATGCCATCATCCAGCCGACATGATCCTGTCGGGACCTCCTGCCAGGAAAAGCTGATGTGACTGTGAATGAGCCCTGGGAGGCTGAAAAGAAGGTGTTTTTGATGTTCATGTGCTCACTCAGAGGCTGAATCACTGCTGTATGGGCTTACCAGACTTTTGAGCTTTCTTGGCTTCCTAAAAGGTGGGAATGTGAAACTTTCCCTCACACATGGATTTATTCACACACCTTCTCTCTTTCTCAGCTCATTAGAGGAATTAAAGAATAGGATGATCACATGAGCAGAAGGACTGAACAGGGGGATGAAGCAGCTGAAAACCCCACCAGAAGCACCTCAGACATGTTCTCTTACTGGACAGATAATTAAAGGAGAAGATGAGAGCCACAAAACGAGTGTGTGTTTGATCAGAAGCTGTAATGTTTGCTCTTTGATCCTGATAAACTGTAAAGAAAAACAGTTTATGAAAAGAATGGAAAAATATTCCCTATTTACATCAAATAGGAAATCCTTGTCATGGCAATGAAATTAAATATGGATGACAGATCAAAGGTGTGTTCTGCAGAAAAAAGCCCACCTGCGTTAACTAAATATCTGCTTCCTTAAAAGTGGGGATTTCACTTTTAAGGGGGACCTCTCTGCAGGGTCCTTTTGAGAAATGTATCAGAGAATGTAGAATTATAGGGGATGAGAAAAAAAACTAGTAAGACCTAAAGTTAAAAATGCAAGAAAGTGTACACTGGAAGATCAGCATTTCAAGACGGAGACAGAAACTGCTTTTCCTGTTATAGAAACTTGAAGTTACACAAGAAAAATTTAAAAACTCACCAATTATTTGCCCACAAACCAAATAACCTCTTAAAATGAGGTACAGTCCACCAGCAGAGAGACATGGGAGCTCTGTGCCCACACTATCTGCACACCAGACCCTGCAAAGCACAGAATAAATGCCGGGTATTGGTATGGACACCTCCTGTCTATCCTTTGGGAGATGCCAACACCAGGATGAGACTGAAGGACTGGTTAAGCTTCACCTTAAATAATGTAATTTGGATTGGTTGCCAAAATTTTCTTCCTATTGCAAGGTTAAGATCCGAAACAGCATCAGACAGGAGCCAGACAGGGAACTCCCTAAGAAAAACAGGATGAAGCTGCTCCTGCCAAGAAGACAGAAACTGCTCCAGCTCCCCTTGGACAGCCCAGCTGCTCTGTGGCCACCACCTCCCCCAGAACGTGGAGTTCCCCAGCCAACAAACACAACCTCATCCATCACCCTGAAGGCAGATGCTGTGGTACAGCCCTTCCTCACGGGAGGAAAGCCATGAAGAACCAGGCTCTGTCATTGTAATTCTTGCTGGAAAGCTTCTTCCTCTCCAATAAACATGAATGATGAGGCACCAGCTCAAAATTTTGCCTTCCCCAACTTTCTGTGGGCCTGTGCTCTCTTAATGTTGTATAAATGCTGATTTTGGCATTTAATAGTCTGTAGCTCAGAGCTGCAATATAGTCCGACTGATCTAATAATGAATGACAAGCTCAATAATGTAACAAACTAGGAGCTTAAGTCACTCTCCAGGGTTTAATAAGGCTGCCAAATAAGAAAGCATTAGTTATGTATTACAGCCCTAATAGCTGAAAATGTTGGTGTGAACAGAGCACTGAGAAATGGGGCCGATGAGGGTTTTTTCCTGGTGTTTGATGGACATAAAACTGCTTGTCAGCTCATTTCCAGTACAAAGAGGTGTTAGGTTTCTATTATACTGGTGCACCTATGGAATGGAAACCAGCTGCCTTGTGTTTGCTGTTTTGTCAGTCATGCATATTCATTCTGGTTCATTTGGTCAGGGAGGACAGGGAAGGTGTAGGATCACAGCTGGAAGGGACCTCTGGAGGTCACCTAGCTCCAGGACACACCTGGATCAGGTGGCTTGCCTTGTGCTGTCAAGATTCTTTCTCACACCTCCACTGAGAACCTTTTTTTCATTACATCTGCTCAAGATTTCCCACATCCCACTTCAGATGGTATAGAAGATCTGGAACAGGCTGCCCAGGGAGGTCCTGGAGTCTCCCTCTCTGGAGGCATTCCACCTGGACTTGTTTCTCTGTCACCAGCTCTAGGTGACCCTGCCCTGGCAGAGGGGTTGGACTGGATGAACTGCAGAGGTCCCTCCCAACCCTAAAAATTCTAGGATTCTGTGATCCTGCTCCCATTTCATTTCAAGATGAACACCTGGCTGCAAAAACTCAGATCTGAACTTGAATGCAAACTTGTAGTGAGTTGCTTTGGTTCCTCTGTATGTTTACTGCCTGCACAGGCAGGGAGAGAGACCAGCAGTCAAGGCTGAGAAGAGCACCTGAAATAAGGAAATGCAATAGTTGTTGTAAGTGCCTCCAAAAGCATCGTCAAATGTTTTCAATGAACACTTGTGGTGCTTGAAAAAACTGCTGTAATAAAATACTTGGTGTGTCCCAAGGAGGTGGAGAGATGAAGACCAAAATCAGCATGTCCTCCTGTCCAGAGAGAAGCATTTCTGGATCAGAAGGGAGTAATAAATAATCTCCTAAAATGTGCTGCTAGATCTTAGTTCCTTCAGAGAGCAAGACAGAATGAAATGGTAAAAGCAGAGAGATCTGATTGCCTGGCAACCCACAGGAAAAAAAGTGGTGAATTAATCCTGCAATCTCCAATTAAGTACAGATAATATGACTGCTGGGACAATGAACACGAAAAAGTCAGAGCCCCTCAAGAGCTCAATTTTTTCCATTAATTTTGGATATCATATTGGTATAACATTTCTTTATACACTTTCATAAGAGACCTAACACTTTCAGATCCATAATTCAGCCTCAGCAGAAAAAACTGTTGCCTTTTATGACAGAGCTAATAAACTCAGGTTTGCCACATAAGCCATGTCTGAGGAGGGAAGTCATAATTTGTAATTTCCAGAATATTTACCAAATAGTCTGAAGCTGTGTTGCAATAGATACAACAGGAAATCAACAGGCCCCCTGTAAAATGACATTAGAGCCTCGGAGATGGAATATGCAGCAATTACAAAGCAGACACGCAGGCGTCACATTTCTCATAAACATCATTAAAATTAAATTAGAAACAACGCTTCAAAGATAACAGATCATATTTTGCTTTAGCATTATCTTGGCTCTCTGAGGCTTAATAATTTCCAGGGAGAAAATGTCTCAGATCCACCAGGCTTTCTGGAGTTTGCCCTGTGGTACCCAGCAGAAACTTCTGGTCTGAGTCACTGACTACATATTTTGGGTCATAACCCCTCGTTCATTTTCCTCCAGGTTCTGTCACAACAAAATCAGCCAAGGGTGAGCAGCTGGGATCTTGTAAAACTTAACACAAATGACCACACAGACATTCCTGTGACCCCTCATGAACTTGGGGTCAGTGGCTACACAATACTCATGCTGGTGTTCATGCCTTAACCTCTGCCATCAAGAAACCTCCTCTTCAAATAATGCAATATCTTTAATTGCAGAATTAAAAAAGCAGAGGGATGATTTAGACCAATGTTCTCCAGCTACACATCTTAGCTTGGCCCAGAAAAAACCTCAGTTAGAGCTGAGTGCAGACATTGAAATAGAGACAGTGAAAAAGAAGAAATAAGTAAGGGAACCTTGGGGAAATTAAAATGAAAATGAAACTCCAAGGAGCTAAATTAAATAACTGTGACACCATTAAAGAGATAAGGAAGTGTGTAGGAGGCATTTGCAAAAGAAGTTGAGGGATCTCTGGACCTGGATGGTCAATGAGGTGTTACAGCACAGTCCCGAAAAGCACAAGGGAGCACAGCAGCTCAGGGTGTGGCTGAAGCTCAGAGTCTGCCCTTGGTGTGAAGGGCCACATCCAGCTGCACACAGCATGAATAGCAGTTATTCCACAGGATGGGAATCCACAGGAAAGGATGCAGCTGCTAGAGAAGAAGCATTTTGAGAAGAAGAGAGGAAGAGCATTTTGTCTCAGGTGCCTGTTGCCAAGCTGCCCGAGGTGCCTCGGTAGGGAGATGTCCTTGTGGGGCCAGATGGGGTGACTTCAGAGAGCCCCACAAGAGCAGGCTCTGATCTGCTCCACATCCTGGCCAGCTCCTTCTCGTCCTCCCTGGGAATGGGATTTGGGGTGGAAGGGGCAGGGAGAGGTGGCTGCCCACCCTGGGAAAGTTGGAAGTGTTTCCAATAAACTTTTATGATTTTTGTATTTTCCTTCTAGTGGCAGGTCATGCAGTCAGGTCTTTGCAAACCCTGCTGGTTTGATTTCCAAGTGTTAATCAGACCCTGAACAGAAGGAATTCTTAAAAGAATTGCTTCAAAACCTCCTTTTTGTTACTTTCTTTCATATTTCTGACAAAGTTTGTTGTCAGTAAAAGGCAAGCGAAATTCAGAAATTGATTACTTATATTTTTCATCCTTAGAAACATGAAAATTATGGAATGGGAGAGGAGGGAATAAAAAATAAAAGAGCACATAGATTGGTAACAGAACTAGAGGCAATATAGGTGCAACCTTTTGTAGGTAATGCTTGAAGCAAGAAGCGAGACCTCTTTATTTCATTGACAAAGACTTTTTGTAGCTCCAAGTTGCACATCTAATAAGATTTTGTTTCCAGTCTCCACTTTATTAGTCCCTCTCTGCTCACTTGTTCCATGTTCATGCTTATGTAACGTTGCATTCCTGCCTTCCTTTCCTTCTTTAGATCAGCCTGAAATTCCCTCAGTCATCTTTATTGTGTATAGCAAATGCAGGTTTTCCATTCTGCTCTCCAGGCTCAAAGCACGTGGAAGAAGGGAAGGAAGGAAGGAAGGAAGGAAGGAAGGAAGGATGGAAGGAAGGAAGGAAGTAAGGAAGGAAGGAGGGAAGGAAGGAGGGAAGGAAGGAAGGAAGACAGGTAAGTCAAGGGAGCCAGGCTGCTGGTCCTGCTAGGAAAACCCACTAACTGCCCCAAGAAATGAGACAGTTTGGCCCTTATCCAGTTTCAGTTTTAGTATTTTGGCCATTCTTAAAAAAAGGTCATGTAGCTTAAAACTGTAATATTCAAAGTTGAGCTGACAGGACCAGACTATCCATCTTGTTTGGACATCTAGGACTTTTGAACTCCCTGCTATCTGAGCTCTGCTAGCTGGATCCCGGCCAGCTCATTTCCTTCTCTTTCTTCTTTCCAAATCAGGAACACAGTTTTGTTCATATTGAATTTATCTGGAAAGAATTGGTCACTGAGGGGAATGGCCCTTGACCCATCTTTTCCTCTGCTTTTTTTTTTTTTTTATCTGCAGGCAGAAGAAAACCTCTGGGGTTTTCAATTTTCATCTGGCATCCCAAATTATCCCAGAGCTGTACAGTGAGGACAGGTGGGATGCAGCCTGCAGGTTCAGCCAGGTGCTCAGGAGACTCTGCTGCCTTCATCTCCCATTGGACTCTGATGCCTGCCTTGTTGCCCAGTCAGTCCAGTGCTGCAATGTGTGATATCTCAGCCAGAAAAAAAAGCCTTTAAATTTTTTTTTTATGAAAATCTCTAGGGCTGTAACCCCCAGTGGTGCCAGCCTGCTGCTGCATGGGCAGTGAAAGCAGTGGGATATCCCACAGGGGTGTGCTGCTGCTGTGGACTGAGCTTCTGGCTGTGTCAAAATGACCAGTGATATTTTAAAACCTTTCCAGAGGTTTTGCACCTGTCTGGAATCTTTAAATCATTCTGGATACTTCATTCTGTGTTTTCCCCTTTTCCAGATGACATATTCCTATATATATATATTTTTTTTTTTTCTGTATTTTACATCCCTTCCAAACAAGAACCTGCTGGTACAGGAGGAGAGGTTTGGTTTAGAGGGATGAAAACATTCTTCTATAGTGTAAAGACATTTCTCAGCCAATGCCATCAGAAGTAGAGCACAGGCATTTTGGGAGGTTGCAGTATGGGGTTCCAGATGGAATTAGGCCAAGTCCAAACTGGAATCTCACCTGAGGCCTGGACCCCTCATGGCTCTGCTGGGGTGCTTGGTGGCAGAGGCCACCTTTGCTGCTGCATGCACAGGTAGGGGACAGGGAGTACAGACACCATGGGATGTCTCTGGGGTCTGGGACCCGCTCTGAGCATCGCCAGGAAGGGGCTGGACAGGAGATCCTCATGCTGGGGCAAGGATCAGGCACGGCTTCAGAGAGCAAGGGACACCTGGTTGTGCCCACACACCTGTGGCATTTCAAAACCTGGATCAGCACCTGGATTGCTGTTTCCTACTCATCTCCTTTGCTATTTTCCTGCACAGGGTGAGAGCTGCTTTTATTAATGACATGAGTTTCCATGAAGCCATGTGAGTTTTGTTTTGCTTGGTTACTCTCAAGCATGAAAATTAAGGCTAAATTAAAAAAGCAAAAGCCAGTGTAAATAGCCTCATGTCTCTAATTAAGTTGTTTTGATCAATCCGCTGCTGAGCATGTATTTTAAGGCTCTTCTAGCTAATTTTTGGAGATAATAAAATGTGATTTTTACAAGCCATGGGCTGGTGCTGACAGCATTCATGTTGTTTTACTCCTCGAGGAGTGCCCCACACCAATTTCTGGGGTGCCATTTATAGAGCTGACCATATGCAAATATGATTTAAACTCTGTGTTTCATTTCAGAGGAAAGGAAGAGCACACAACTGTATATCAAGTGATAGGTGGCACTCAGAAGGTTTGTGCAGAAGTTGAATCAAAGGTACTGTTGACCTGGGTATTTAATAGGTGGTGTTGGACTGGAGCCACCTGAGCCTCCTTTCAGACAAAAATGCAGCAGTTACACCCAAGCTCTTATGCTGCTGTGTTGGCCAGAATAAATTAGCTAAATGTCCACTTCAAGAGGCAACAAGAGCAGGGGAAAAAAAAAAGCACAAAGCCAGAGATGCTGAATCAGCCACACTTTATTAATCATTGGCATCTAATTACCAGCAAGATGCAGCATAGTTACCAAGTGTGATGTTTCAGGAAGCTGCTGCTGAATTCTGATTGATGTCACGGCGATGTGAAATTGCCACATCTTTTTTTTTTTTTTAAATTCTTCGGCAAATGAGCAGGAATGTGGCTGCCAAGGACCGTGTCTCAGGCTCCCTGTTTGGAGAAGGAGAGGAGCTCTGAGCAGGATGCTGGGGATGCCCCTGGACAGCACGGCCACTGACAAGGTCAGCTGAAGGCCCTACCTTGCCTCTTGTGGCAGAACTCCTTCCAGACGTGAGTGTGTGCTGATGGACAGAAAACTGGGAATGTCCCAGGTATCCCGAGCAGCCATCACATCTCAGTGTCATCTTCTTTGAGGTTCCCACACCTCCAGAGCTCCCCATCCACAGGACTCCTCTCCTGTGCCCCGTCACCCCCTTGTCCCCAGGAACCTGAGTGAGTGAAGTTCATGCAGCCCTTGGGAACCTGATGGAAGGTGCGTGCCAAGAGGTGCTCTCTGGGTGTGTCACCCAGCTGCAGCCTCCAACTCTTCTGTGTTTGGCCTGTCCCTAGGTCTACAGTGAACACTGAGGATGCAGAATATTTGGTGATGGAGTTTCCACTCCAGCCCAACATCATTTGAATCACTGATTTGTTTGTCCCTTTAAACCACCCCACTGTCCTCACCACCCTCTCACTGTCACAACACCCCCCTCTGCCTTCTCTGAGAACAGAGTTTTTCTCTCTACACCTCAGGCATGGAGAATATTTGCAAACAGCAGCTCTCCCGAAAGCTGGCACCTCTCCTCTCCACCAGTGCCAGTCATCATGCTGGGAATGGCACTGTGGATCACTGGTACCGTCCAGCATCCCTGGGAAAGACCTTCGAAGCCACTTCATCATCTCTTCAATGCTCTCTCTAATCTCTTACAACGAGTGCTGTCCCTGCCCCTGCTGGAACTAATGCCATTTTTCATCCTTGTGGTTGCTGTTAGCAGTCAGGCAAAAGATGTCAGTTTTAATTACAGCATTTATTTACACTTATCTCTTGTGCTTTAAACTGGAGGACAGAACCCCCCTGCCTTCCTCATACAGGGCTCATAGATAAAACACATAAAACTCTTGTCAAAGGGAGTAAATCTCCTGGTAACACCTGCTTGTGTTTCTTCTCAAAGCAAATAGCTATAATCAATGATTTATTTAAAATATGTGACAATTAGATTTAAAGAAAAAAATTGATTCCAATCTTGCTAAGCAGGTGCTGCAGTAAATCTGATGTGTCTCATATACTGCTCTGGTAATCCCTGTTTGATTTTTATTCCTACATGTATTAGTTTTACTCTTTCTGACCACAATAAATAAAATTGGTGAGAGAATAGCAGACGTCTTTGGAGAATGCACTATAAGAAGTATTATTTCAATTATATTTCTGTGATCCAAAATTCCAGCTGTTTGGTTTTTCCACAGTCCCCAGAACAGCTGCCTATTTACCTGTCCTCATTTGCTTCTATCTCTTAGTTCATCCAATACTTCTTTTCCTTACACAATTTTCCTGATGCTCCTCTCAAGTGCTGTCAGTCAGCACCAACGAGTTTTGGAGGGTTTCACACCAGGTTTCGTATTTTCTGGAGTGGCTGGGGGGGAAATCACTGACAAGTTAACAGGTNTAAAACACATAAAACTCTTGTCAAAGGGAGTAAATCTCCTGGTAACACCTGCTTGTGTTTCTTCTCAAAGCAAATAGCTGTAATCGATGAATTATTTAAAATATATGACAATTAGATTTAAAGAAAAAAAATTGATTTCAATCTTGCTAAGCAGGTGCTGCAGTAAATCTGATGTGTCTCATATACTGCTCTGGTAATCCCTGTTTGATTTTTATTCCTACATGTATTAGTTTTACTCTTTCTGACCACAATAAATAAAATTGGTGAGAGAATAGCAGACGTCTTTGGAGAATGCACTATAAGAAGTATTATTTCAATTATATTTCTGTGATCCAAAATTCCAGCTGTTTGGTTTTTCCACAGTCCCCAGAACAGCTGCCTATTTACCTGTCCTCATTTGCTTCTATCTCTTAGTTCATCCAATACTTCTTTTCCTTACACAATTTTCCTGATGCTCCTCTCAAGTGCTGTCAGTCAGCACCAACGAGTTTTGGAGGGTTTCACACCAGGTTTCGTATTTTCTGGAGTGGCTGGTGGGGAAATCACTGACAAGTTAACAGGTCTTGTCATTTTTTTGACTTTATGCTTTCTCTGGCTGCTTTCTTTTGAACCTCTGACTAAGCAAAAGTCTGTTCTGATCCAGAGAACATGCAATTAGATCCATCCTGACTGATTTCCTCGTATTAGCCTTGTCTTTGACACTTTAATGGGGTTGTAGAAAGTGAAAAAGTTGAACTGTTTCTCTCCCTTGCACTTCTCATGACTTTTTAAGACTGTCTGGTGAGTACAGTGTGGAGAATGACCTGAGTACGAGATATCTCATCACACCCAGAGACAGATAAGCCCAGGCCTGGGCATCAGGCTGGTTCTAAGTGTCTATGTTTTATACAGAAAGTCAACGTGGAGGAAAGATCAGTATCCCAATTCAACTGCTTTTAATATGCACCTTGTAAAACAACTTACAGCATCTTGTTCCAAACTGACGTGATTTCTCAGTGTTTTGAAGCCCAAAGGAGTGGAGTTTATCTGCATAAAGCAGTGACCCTGTTGGCTGATATCCTGTGGCACTGAGCAGTGATTGCTTTGCTTCATCAGAAAACAGAGGAGGAACATCTTTGTTAACCAGTGAAATGAGAGACATCCCAATGGATCTGAGTTAGTGACATGGTCCATTGAACCAGCCTGAAGGAGTCCCGTTGCTTCAGTCTGCTGGAGCCTGGAGAATAACCTTGGGAATGGTGTAGAAAGTGCCAAGGGAGGAGTTTCTTTCTAAATGTAATGGAGTCCCTGGAGAGCAGGAAACCTGCTAGGGTTTGGACATGCTAAGAGCATGAGATACTGAAACAGTCTTCTCTCTTTCCTGTTAGCATGGAGAATAGCAACTCTGAAATCTTCCTCTTACCTGGCCGTTTCCCTTGGAACAGAGTTCAACTTTACCAACAGCAAAAATCTCTGAAGCCAGGAGCACCATTTTAGCAGGCTATTGGGACCATGGCCAACCTCTGGCAATGCTGCTGGAGCTCAAGGAACTGTGTCACTGTTGGTGACAACCCTCCACATCCAAGGGCTGGAACCTCTGATTTCTCATTGCGAAGACATCTCGCCTTGACACCACTGTGACGGGGCCCCGCTAACAAGACTCAACATCACTCCTTCAAGGCAGAAAGATCTCTTCCAGCATTATTTTCCCCATTAATTGGATGACCTCTGCTACCCAGCGCTGGGCTGTGATTCAGGAAAAGGTCAGGCCTTTTTCATGGCTGCTCTTTCCAATTAACTTTTTGGTGCTCTCAGGCAGGGGTCTCCTGCCCTTCAAGCGTGGGAGATGCTCAGCATGCCATAGAGCTCAAAGGAGCACAGGAGGCTAAACAATCCTCCTGGGAGGAACCTGACCTGACTGCTAACTCTGGTTTGACGTGGCAGAACAAGAAATGCCTTCTCTACTTCCTGCCAAAAAGGCAGAGATGTCACCAGAGTGAAGCAGCTCCATTTTCTGTTACCAGTTTCATCCCTTCCCAACTCTGCTATCTGCTAAGCCTAATCCATGCCTCTGATGTAGGAGTCACCATCTCTTTGCAGTACAGAGCACTGCATTTAGTATTCCCAAAATATGCCTGCAAAGGAATAACCATTGGTTTGAAATTCCATAAGCAATGTGTGACCTGTATCGGTTTCCTATAACCTGCACAGGTGTCAGTCCCTACCTGCCTATCCTCACTTTCACCATTCCTCCTGAGGCTTTGGTCAGGTATCTGCAGGCGAGAAGTTGTTGTAGAGATCAGTCATTTTGTCTCAGTTGGGCTAAATGAAAGTGGGTGGCCAGAGAGAGGAGAAAGATGCACTGCAGACCTTTGCCAAAGGGAGAGTGGCAACGTGTGCTGAGACCATACCAAATGCCAGCAAATTCACAGGGCAAAAAGCCCTTGTAATTGTGAATGAAATGTGAATGAAGCCCACTGAAGTGTGAAGAGCTTGGATTTAGGCTCACACCTTCTCTAGAGCCAGCAAACCAGCAATGGGATAAAACCCAAAAGGCCCGTGCACAAGAGGATGATGAAGCTGCTGAAAGTGGTGAGTGCTGGGTTGTTGAGTCCAATAATGTCAGTGAAGTTCTGGGAGGGTTGTGGACACACCTCTGAGCAGTTTTCAGTCAGGGCAGAGTTTGTGCAGTGGCATGGGCTGCTCCAAATCCCTGGGACACCACTGTACCTGGGTTGGCTCCATCTCACTTGGGGTTGCTCTGCTCCTCCCTCCCCAATGACCTGACCAGCTCCTCGCACCCTTGCTCCTGGCACCCTGTTTGCTATTGTGTGCCCAGGCCAGCAGCAGAACAGGCCAGCAGCAACATCCCTTCAGCACAGAGGAGGTGGAAATGAAATTTCAGCATCCAACAATGGAAAATATCTGCCAGGGCTGGAAATCCATCATGGGCATTGCCTGCCCTGTGAGTGCCCACCTCTCCAGCCTTTGAAGCCCTTTGGGGTAGCCTGGTGGTGCACTGGCAGACACACATCCATGGCCATTCTTTTGCTGATCACTTTGTGCCTCCCTGAGTGCCCCTTCTTTCGGAAGTGAGGTTTATGATGTACAGAACAGGCCCCTATCCTGCCAGTTCCACTCTTCTTCAGCCCAAAGTATTTGACCATCTCACTAGTAAGAAATATTTATTCCCATCAGAACATCAACACAGCAAAAGCAGTAAGGGGTAACTCCCTGCCAATCACCTGGTAAACTTTTGATTTCAGAAGCACCCAATAATAAATGGGAATGCTGGAACTGGAAGTCACAGGGTATCCAAAGCTGAAGATTACCTTTATCAGTAGGGTATCTGTCATTACTTAATTAAGATGCAAATCATCGCTGTCTCCATGGTGACAGAGTCACTTTTTCATGCTGATGAAATACAAACAGCTGGATGTGCCCAGCTGAACTCTCTGCAATGCAAGGAAAAACATGTCAGGGCTGGCTGCAGCTCCAGCAGTGCTCAGCCAAATTCTGCCCTCATCTCCCCCTCCAGCCAACCATAAAGAGGTCTCTGAGCATGGCCAGGTCCCAGCACTCACACCAGTGGTGCCAGACTGAGGTAAGTGCTTAAAAAGGTGCAGTCAATCAAGGAAAATGGGCTGAAGGGAGCTTGTTACCATTTGCTCATGGCTGAGATCCCACCAGCACTCCTGGGCTTGCTGGCAGGAGAACCAAATCCCAGCCAGGGCAGTGGCTCTGCAGAGCCTTAGACAGGAACCATGGCCACATTGCCATGGGTGGTAAGAGCCATCTCACCCAGCCTGCAGGGAGCAAATGGGCATTAATTATTGGTGAGTAAAATAATTATGGGAGCCACAAAGATGTTTACGAGACATGCTTTTTGGAGGGATGCAGCAGTGAAGAATGTTTTCTGCCCTCCAGCTGCCATTTAGCAGGTTTGTGATGAAAAACACCCAGTTGTCCACACCTCTTTTGTCACACTCACTTGCCAGCTGGGCCATGAGGTCCTGTACACCCAAAGTGGGTGAAATACAAATATTCAGGCAAAAAGCCCAGAGCTACCAGCATCAGTGACTGTGATTTGTGCCTTGATGTTTGCCCCTCCTCAGTCCTTGGGGCTGGGCTGGGTACAGAAATCTCCACACCTACACCTAGAAAAACCTGATGAAAATGGGAGAATTCAGTACTCACAAGAAATTGAGCCTATCTCCTGCCAAAGCTGGGTCCCTTGCCCAGTTGTTGTTAGCATTTTGAAGCAACTACTGCTGGAATCTGTGTGAGCCCAACTCATTGCACAACTCCAGGGACCTTGTGGCTGCCTCCTGAGGGACTTTGGAGACTTCTTTTCCTGTCCTGCCTCAGTTTCCTTCTTCCTCAGCACCAAGGGATAACCATAGCAACCAGGTCAGAGATACTGAGTCCCGTCACAGTGCATGGCCAGGGCACCTGTGGCAAACTTGGTAGTCACTCTTTTTGCTTTGGTGTGGGCTCTGCTGCATGAAATGAAGCAGATTTTCCTGCACAGACAAAGCCAGTGGTTGCCCAAGAACCTTGGACTTGGTGTGTGCTGCAGCCCCTGGTCTGGTGGCTCCTCATGCATCTGTGTGTGTGCAAAGGTGCTTTGTTCCCACTCAGAATTCATCCTCCCTTCAAGAAAATAAGATTTTTCAGCAGGAATAAACTGCATCCAGAGTGATAGGTCAGCCTCACCTGACCTGCTCTAGGGTGTAAATGAGCACTTAGACATACTTGGAAAGAAAGAAGCTTGATTGACTCCCAAGACAACATCTTGAAGCAATGAGGAAAGAGCAATTTAAAAATCAGCCACCTAGAGGCAACTGTGGCAGCAGGGAAAATATCCTCTGGCAGCAGCAGAGTGGCTAATTGCTCCAGTCTGGGATTCATGTGATCATTCATTGGCTCTCATTTAATAACGATTTACTCTGCACTGATGTGGAACCCTTCGTCTCCTCTCCAGCACCTCTGCAAATATCAAATCTGGTCTAAGATCCCTGGCAAGGGGGATGCTGAGCTCTGGGTCACCCTGTGGGGCAAGTGAGGCACAGGGGGGCTTAAAGGCATACCAGAGCTCTGCAGAGCATCCTCTGCACTGCATCTCTGGG
>VZTH01007344.1:100364-129837 GCA_013397815.1 Aleadryas rufinucha | reverse complement strand
CCCTTCCCTTCCCTTCCCTTCCCTTCCCTTCCCTTCCCTTCCCCCCCAAGAGGGGATACTCTGCTTCTGTCATCTCCAGAAGTGCCTGTGGAGGGGTGGTGGAGCCATCCCTTCACAGTCCTGCTCCAAGGCAAACAGTGCTGCAGTTTGTTCTTCCCTCTATTCTACAAAGAAAAGGGTGCTGGTGATCAGAGTCAGTATTTACCTTCCCAGCCTCCCAGCCAGGCAAAACGTGCCGTTCCCAGCCAGAGCCAAGGGCCCTGGTCATCATCTCCAGGACCTGGGTTTCACTGCTGGCACAGCAGCCAGGTGCCCACTGCCCTGGGAATGGGAGGGAGGCAGGGCCACCAAGCAGACAGGAGTTAGTCAGGTCAGGAAAGAGATTCGATCAATCCTCTGCTGTCTCCTCAGCTTTCACCACAGAGCCTCAGTTCATCTAATCCACAACCACACCTTCACCAGGCCTGGGGAGCTGGGTGTCACCCAAGCCTGTGGCACAAGCAGGATCAAGCCTCTGGACAGCCTTTGGGATGGCCTGACGTGCATCCTGCAGCTGGTGGAGATGGTGCCAAGGTCTGGCTGTATCCCTGCCAACCTCCCTCTGCCCCTGGAGAACCATGCTGTGAGCACAAGGTGTGCCAGGTGCTGGCCTCAGTGGGTTGCTGGGACCTGCAGTTGAGACAAAGCTCAGCTCTCTTGCCTGGCTGAGGTGAGGGCTCTCCATCTATCCCTCTCCAAAAGCCCCACTGGACTTGCTTTTCTGTCCATTTTCAGCTTTACCCATGTGACTGATGATTTCCACACAATCTCAGGTGTCATCGTCACTGTCACCCACATGCCAATGGCACAGAGATTTCTCTTTGCTTGAAGGCATCTTAAGAGCAGCACCTGCTTGCTGGAGAGCTTTGTGCACTGCCCTAAAACAGCTATCCCAGAGAGAGGATTTCTTTCCCACCTTATGCCAAAATTTATGCTCCTGGCCTGGGTAGAAGCAATAGAAGCAGGCCCTAATGAGGGAATTTCCTCCATCAAGCTCCCTGGATGCACCTGTGCTGAAGTGATTCTCAGATGGCCTGTCCTGTGTACACACAGAGCTCATTTCCCAGCACAGCCTACGCTTGCCCAGGTGCCATCAGCTAAAGCATGCCTGGACTGGAGGGCAGAGCCCAGGTCACGCTGGCCACAGCAGTGGCTTTTCTGGAGCTGTGGTATCTGTTTTCCTCCCACATTAAAGGCTTGGGAAGGCACAGCACTCATCAGAAAGCCAGCAGGACGGAGCACGTATCGCTGGCAGAAGGTTGCTGCTCTTCCTAATTAAAGCCAGGTCTTGGAAAAGAGCTGCAACTGTATTTATTATACCTGTGCCTTCATCCCATCCCTCTCCTGCTTTCCTTTGCCACTTCCAGCTGTTACATACCGTCTATATCATCTCTGTCCACATTACTAATGAATGCCTTGTTAGAACAATAATTGGCCTCTTATTTAGTAGACTCATAATGATTATGACTGAAATACATTATCAGCCATAGGGCACAATCTATTTCAAACTGCAGTACGCAGGGGCTGAGGTTTATGTTCCTTGGTGTGATTTCTTTTCCTTTTGTAGAAGCAATTATGTGCATTTGACTGTGTATTGCTATTGTTGAAGCCTTTTTTTGCAAGAGTTAGCTGTGCACAAAGTGATTGGAAATGGAAATTCAAATTACAGGCAGCAATACAATGGGACCAGCAAGTGGGCTTAACCGGAAAGGAAACCAAATACAGGAATGCTGTATGCTCCCAAAAAATGCTTTCACTCTCCTGAGGGACTACATTGTCAAGAGGGTGTATAATATTGTAGGAAATAGCAATAACTGGTTGTATTCCTGTATTCCACAGGCCAGGAATGTGGCTTAGCAGGGTGCTGATGGAGTTCATGGCTGGGTGATGCCAGCCTGGGGGATGTGAGCAACATTCAGAGACAGAGCCTGAAGAATCACTTTTTGCTGTTCCTTGTGTGGATAACAAAATATAACTACTACTCTTTTCAGTTATTTCAGTAGTAAAAACAGCTGAACTGGGGGTCTGAACCCCAGCCATCTCTCTGGGAGGTGTTGGTGTGACACAAATCGAAGTAGCCCAGAAGATTCATGCACAAAGCACTGTGGCATGAGCTCCTTTGCCCAGCTTCCTTGGGTAATATAAAGCATTAAAGACACTGAAAAAGTTGTGTTGAGAGAATTCAGCGCACCTGCTTTGGGAAAAAAAAGATGTGGAGAGAATGGTGGGAAGTTTTTGGTCTTTAATTACACAAAATACTCAGTTTCCAAAAGCAGCTGGAGATCTGTGTACCTTGATTTTTGGCTGCTGAACTAAAAGCTCTTAGTAGAAGTGATTTGAGAAGAAGTGGCAAACATCAATTTTCAACCAATAGGCTACATGGATGTCTAAGAAGGAAACACCCCAAATCATTGGTAGCTCAAAATTTTAGGATTGAGATTAGGATTCTTTTAGCCTTTTTCTCCCCATTTGCTCATTTTATCCAGTACCTCTTTAGATCAAAACTTAATGGCATATACAGAATCTGAAAAAGTTTTTATTTTTATAGAAGGAAAAAACCCAAGGCTGAGCTTTCAGTTAGATGTTCCTTGGTTTTGCTGTCATCTCTGTAATCTTGATTTAACCACTTCTGGTGTGCTTCAGGCACATTTATTATGTGTCCCCTTTTGGAAACTCCTGCATCACTTGCTCTGTATTTCAACACACTTTGGCAAAATGCTTGAGATGGGCATGTGCCACGTGATGTGCCACACTGGCAAGAAAAATGCTTTTCCTAGCAGGAATTAAGTGTCTTTGTTCATGTGCTACCCAGGAGCTCTGCACACAGGGGTTTTTGGATGTATGTGGACAGGGTCTTTGAAGACTGCAGCAGGTCCAACAGGTTTCAGAGGCATCAGACACTGTCACAGCACAGCAAACACATTCAGAACCTCCAGGGAAATCCACAGAGCCTTCAAACCCAAACCAGAGGGCATTCCCCAGCAGCTGGAGGGCAGGTATGCACAGGGCACGAACTGTCTCGGCTCATCCCTCATCTGAAATAATCAGAGCTGGGTTAAAACAGATGATTTATGGACATTTCAATTTCCATCTGAAAAAAATGGTCCTGGGGTAATTTTCATGGAGCTCTTGTTATAGATTCTAGGTGGTGTGGATGATTTACTGTAACCTATTGGACAGTGCTAGAGCAAGGGGGTCCCAGGCTTGGATGGAGTCTGCTGCTGCTGCTGTGTGGCCCATAAATAACATTAACATGGGAAATTAATTACTTTATAAGGGTTTAGCTTGTCTATGAGCCTCCTGTTTGCTGCCTGTAACATAAACTAACATGTTTCCAGTTTTCTTCTGTAAAGTTGTTTTACACCTCCAGCTCCTTTCTAATGTCTCAGAACTAAGCAAACTTCATTATCTTCCCCAAGGCATTGGGAATTGGGATTCCCCCATGCTTACTGCAAATGCCAGTTACCAGTGCCAAAAAAAAATCCCCAGCCCACTGTGTTCCCCTGAAAGCACCATTCCTAGGAGCTGCTTGTTTTGAATTAAGAAATGCTGCAATAAGGGTAATTAAATTAGGATGGAACTTAATATATGGAAATAGTGGTAGGAGAGGAGAAGAATGGGAGCCTTAATTATACCTCACAGAGGTGTGTGGCAGCACATCCAAGCAGAGGGTGTATATTTTTCCCCTTGCTTGATACATCCCTGCCAAGTTTCCAGCATGAGATCCAGAGTTTTGATGAGTTTCAATGGCTTTTAGAAAATCTGGATAATGACTGTTACCAGTGCTTATGAGTGTGATTTTTGGTTGTGGTTTTTTTTTTTTGGGTTCCCCCCCCCCCCATGGAAGGAGAGTCTTGCAGAGGAGGCATTTGTGCACTTCTCTTGAGAGCTTGGGTTGGCTCCTGGCTCCTCCACAAACTTCTTGTAACTTTGGTTTCTTCTTCCCTCTGAGGTGAGAAAAAGAGACCCATGGCTGGTTCTGGAGGGTAAATCTTCCCCAAACAGAAATTGTGCCCCTGGAGGTCATGGTCCTAATCAGACCTCATTGTCCAGAGGAGGGAAACTTCTCCTTCCCTGTCCAAAGGGAAAACTGGGGATGATGTTGTGCAGACTTGGACTCTCCTGAGCACCTCTCGGCTCACCAGCAGCAGATGGAGCTGCTTGCCAAGAACACGAAGAGGAGGTGAGGCAGTGCAGGGCTGGCCAGGCTCACCAGGGAAGGGGCTGACAGAAGGGCCAAGGCTTGGGACCCTGGGACCACAACGTCTATTGCCCATCCCTGGGACCCCAACACCTGCAGGACATCATCTCTCTTTATGTGACGGCCTCCCAGTTGCTCTTGTCCTAATGACCCTCATCCACCCCCACTCAGGGCTGCACCTGCCTGTCACTGGAACCTGGGTGGTTACAGAGGTGAGCAGCACTCAGGTGAGGGGGTGCCAATGCTTTGTTTCCTACCTCTGCTGCAGACACCCTCCCCAGCCCAGCTGAGGGGTGTTCAACCCAGTTCCTCTTGAGATTACAACCATATTTCTCATTTTCATAACTTCATCCTGCTGATCACTCTCCAATCAGCTGGTGCTCCTCAGTCATTCCCAGGAGATGAGGTGCACAGGTGTCAGAAAGCTGCATTTTTATTGCAGTCCCAAATTCATTACCTTGCATTTCACACCAGTGAATTTTATCTCTCCCTGCTTACCTCAGTCCTCAGGATCATGAGCTTCTGTTTTTATCTCACTCCATGTACATATTGATGTTGCCTCTAAATTTTGCCTTTAGCAGGTTTTGTCAGGCATTTTCTGTAATTTTCAAGTAATTAACAAAAACATTGGTGTCAAAACTGTCTCTTAAGGAACTTTGTTAATAATTTCCCCCCTCCTGACCCCTCCCTTTGCAGTAGAATGTTTCCATCTCCCCTTCACGCTGCCACATTTGCACTTCATTCGGTTTCCACCCTTCCCATCTGAGCCAATCTCTCAGATGATGTTTAATCAAGTGCTTTCTTCCAGCCACTGTGGGTGAACTCTGCTGCACTCTCTGCGTCTAGAAAGCCAATTATGTTCCTGAGCTAACTTTGATAAGTCCATACTGCTCGTTATATCATTTATTTCCATTATACTTTTCCTAAAAATCTGATCTTAAATCTTACATGTCTTTGAGGTCAGACTCGAGACTGATTTTACTCTTTCCCTTTCTTCTCTTCTCTTTAAACTTGCTGTTTTCAGCCATGTGATGTTATTTTTGGCTAGACAGATGAGCTTAAAATGCTTGTTACTGCCCAGAGGTGTCACATGAGATTCAGGAGGGGAAGCAGATTCTTCAGTCTGGTGGATGTGAAACTCCTGGAGTTTAGGGTCAGTCTGACTCCTTCTCTTGTTTCCATGCTTCTCCTCTTGTTTTTCTCCTTTTTCTGGTCCATGGTGGCATCAGCACTGTGTCACGAGAATGGGGCTGAGGGCAAGCATGTCCAGTTCTGTTTCTGTGCCTCGTTGCCTGTTTCCCTATGTTTATTTCCATGTGCCAGAAGTGTGGTTTTCTGCTGCCTTTAATGCTCCTAAACAGGGCTGGCAACTTTTGCTTCAATCACTACAGCTCTTCTCTGTAAAGACATTTCTTCTCCAGCATCTACTTTGTATCAACCCCTGTGGTCTCTCTGCTTGTTTCTATTGCTGTTCTTCGGGTATTCTAGAGAACTTTCCTGCAGACATTTCTCCTGGATGGTGGGACAGATGCCAATTACCCTGCCACACAGGGCAAGGACATCTGAAGCCTTCACTATTTGAAGTTGTCTCAGATGCTCCTTTCACTTCTGTGAACAGCCCATCCTAACTTTTTAGAGATGTGCTCTGGAAATGAAGAAATTCTGTTGCCATCTTCTTCTGCCTTATCCTTCTGTGGGTTTAGTTTGCTTTCCCGGTTCGAAACCAGATGTATGGGGGTTTGAAATCGAAACCGGGCAGAAACACCAATTTTGTGTAGTGGTTTTAGTTCACCTCTGTATCTTCGGCTCCAGAATCCCAATGGTCGGCCTCGGGTCTCGTCAGGCACTTTTTGCCAAAGGCTTCAGGACAGACCATGGCTCCCAGCTGCAGAGTAGAGCACATTGTTCACTTCTGGTCCTGTCCTGACTGGGCCAAGAGCTACTGCGTGAGCGATCTCCTGTTTGATCTGGGTGATTTCGAAAAGCGCCACTGGTCAAACGAGCTGTCCATCAGCTCAGGCTCAAACCATGACACCTTGCTCAGCGATAACAAAAACAATATTATCATCTCAATATTATCAACCCTGTGCCCAGCACAACCCCAAAACCCAGCCCTACACCAGCCACTGGGAAGAAAAGCAACTCTACCTCAGCCAAAACCAGCACAAACCATTGCAGTGATCTCCTCTACTTCCCCTCCTCTGACTCCAGGACAGGAACACCAGGTAACAGTATTAGGAAATCTCATTTCTGGAGGACAAAGTCTTTCTTACAATGTCATCTTTTCTAAGAAACTCCTTCTAAGGATGATTGAAACTAGGTCAGCCCAGGTTTTCTAATAGACTTCTCAAGATTTTTATTCTTTCACCTTAGGACAGCATAAAATCCAACTATAAAAAGTTGAATTCTCTGAGTCTGACTTTGAAAATCTAGGCTGAAAAAAACCCACCACATCCACTATAAATTTAGGAGTTCTCTTGTACCACTGTGACCCCTTTGAGGAAAGCAAGAGGAAAACGTGTGACCATGCTTTTCTTTTTGTTTAGCCCGCCTTTGTCTATTAATAATAACTTCTATTAATATGTTGAACTCTCTAATGGTGCCCCAAATATGTGGAGTCCAGAAAATCATCATTTATGTACAGAAAAATAATATTTCTCCAGACAATATTTTAAGATCAAGTGGGATTCAGGTCAAAAGGTAAGGCACCTATACCCAGGTGTTTACATGTCTGTATTCCTTTGTGAGCACCGTGGCTGAGATCCCACGGTAGGAAATGGAATCAACAGATCCTTGGGAGCTCTCCAGCTCACACTGTGCTGAACACCCAGCTGGGATTCAGGTTTCTCACAGAGTTGTCTAAAGGTTTTGGGGTGCCCTAACACACCCTGCCTGGCCTCCAGAGAGCGGTGAGACCCTTTCAGATCCTGTTCCATGTCTGCCTGAACCATCCAGACCTCACAGGAGCTTGAAGCGGCAGCAGATGCTCACATCCGGACAACTGACTTCCCTCTGTGTGTTTGCTCAGCTGAATATCCCCCAAAATCTCCCAGATGTGAAGCCCTTTGGTTTGCATTAGGGGTGGGTCAGCAGATGTTTGCAGCTGGAGCTAGCGAGGCAGTTTCTATGGCACATGTTGATTTTGATGCTCTCTGGCTGAAATGCAGCAGAGGAAAACAGCAGCAGAGCTGTGCCCTGGCATCCCGGGGCTCACAGGGTGCCCAGCTCTCAGTTACAGGCAGTGCTGGCAGCAGAACAAATGGATATCAAATGACCACAAGTACATTTTAACCTGCAAATTAATTGGAAGTTTCTAATTATCAGGACTGTGATGCTCCCACAGCACTCCCAGCAGAACAGTACCAAATGCTCTCGAGATAGATTAGTTTACTAAACTGATCTGAAGACAAGGTTGCCATGACTCTGATTGAAAAAGCTTCCTGATGTGGGAAGGCTCTTTATTGTCTCTGCAAAGTGGGACACACAGGACTTCTAAGCTCTCTGTTTTACAGGGCAGTCAGGGGAGTCCCCTGGTCAAAGTTATTTCTTTGCTTCATAATGGTAAAAATGATGTGGAATTCTTTGGGTGGCTTTTTTTGTTGCTGTTGTTTGTTTGTTTTAACTTAATTTTGGTTAGTATTTTCTATCTAGATGGAAATTTTGCAAATTCATCTGCTTTATGAATTAAAAAAAAAAAAATCAGAAGTGACAACTTTTTTATGCAGGAGAAAATCAAATATTTAACTCTCTCAGGCTGTAACCATAAATAAGAGTGACCAATGGTTTCACCTGTTCTTATACATCTACTTGATACTTCTCTGTTCCAGTGAGTAAAACATACAGAGAAATACTGAAAATAGGTTTAATGCATAAATTAAATCAGTTATTCTTGTGGCTCATAGAACTTGTAAGTCTTCTGTGGTGTTGCAGAAATCCTTGGGAAAGATTTTCTTGAAGTGAAGGCAGTGGGAAGAACCTTTTGATGGATGTCATTTGCAGGGGGCTGTACAGGCTTTCATTGATTTCAGTTTGTGGGAGTGCATCTCATTCAGATGAGAATAGAATTGAAGCTGAAAAAAAAGGAAATAATGGTGCTGAAGAAATTCTGTGAAAATTATGAATTCTACTGTCAATGGGAAGATTTAAATAGCAATTGCTTCAGTTATATTCACAAATACTTTTCTTAAATGGAGTTAACTGCAAATTTCAATACTATTGCCACATCTTGCCCATTACAGAGTTTTTGAGCCCATTCCTGTATGATTGCTATGGAATTATCACAGCCCACATGATTTTCCTCCTTGCAAGGTTCTTAAGAGGTAGTCAACAATAATTTTCCTGACCCTTTTCAGTAACTATTGAACCTATTTCAATAACATTTAGTAGCACAAGGTGCTGTTTAATGGAGTCATTGCCTTCAGAAAGACTCCAGACAAGCAATAATCCTGTGCTGAATGCAGAAATAAGTTAAATATTTTTTTTCACATGCAGGTATGAAAAAAAAATTAGATTGTTCAAACCAAAATTCAGCTAAAAATGATCAACATCTCAGAAAAAGCAGAGGCCCCATAGCTTTAACTGTTTCTGTTTTGGGGTTTTTTTCAGAAACCACCAACTATTTCTGTAGTCTTTATGGCTCAGTCTTGCTCTCCTGAGATCTGAGACCATTTTGGAAGCAATAGTAGGTTGCATGTTTAGAGATGACTTATGCTGGGCATCCTGCAAGGACCTGGAAGTCTCAGCTCTCCCCACGTGGTGGTCAGTTGAATCTCTGCTTGTTTAAAAATGAAGTAAGGCTAAAGAGAGTTTGGTGAACAGCTTGCAAAATGCATCAAAATAACAATACACAATAACATTTTAAAAAATACTTCAGGATAGGAGGCTTGCCCAAAAGTGGTAAAGCCCAGAGAAGACTGAGATATAGAAGAACTTGGATGAGGCCATGGGAGAAAAACTGGAATAGCTTTTTTTGTCAATGTTCACCTTTATGTGTCCTGAGGAGCAACTTTACTTGGGACTCAAAATTAGCTTCATGCCAAAATGAAGTGCTGGTAGAAAAGCTTATGAAAAAAGTCTGGAAAACGAGCAGTTACACTCAGGAATGGGTGCTATTTATCATTGTGAAACCAGGGAAGAATCAGCAGAACCATTACCAGTGGTGTATTTTCTTCCTTAAATATGGCTCATTACCAGAAAACCAGGAGGTGCTGAATTTAATACCAACTTTTATAAAAATGGCTGTGGAGAGCAATGCAACAGCAAGTTTAAATCTTGGTGGAATTTAATAGAATCTCCCAGTTTCTGGCACCCCATGCCTGATGTGCCCGAAAGGCAGAGGAACATCACCTGTGTATCTTTTCAGAGCCACGTGCAGATCTCAGTCTGGATTGCAGACAAAACCAGATCAAGCCCCTCAGTTTTTCTGCAATATCAGGGTCTTGGCAAAGCTCCATTTGCTCGGCTCTTGGTCATCTGCTGCTCTCTTCCACCTGCTGCAGCAGCGCCCAACCTGGCACCCATCTTCCACCCTGCTTCCATCCTCTGCCTCACACACAGCTCTGGATGTCAGGGAAACCCCTGGTCTGGGAGAAGGTCACTCATCTTTGGGAGCTACAACTCATGAAATTATTTCTGTTAAATGTTATTTTCATTGGTAAGTACAAATAAGCGACAGGATGTATGACCAGCACAAATGTTTCCAAGTAAATATATTGGGGGCAGAAAAATCAAGTAGTATGCACAGATCATTTAGAAAAATGCTGATTAGCTTCAGAGTATTAGTGAAGCAGAAAATTGGCTTGGAACATCATTGTTAGCAGCTATCTTGAGAGCGTTATCCATTTATATCACTATTTTCTTTACAAATGAGCCGAGGGATTAGCTTGCACTAAGCAGACTAAAGGCACAACAGATTCCACTTAAGAAAGAGCAGAGGACTTTTCCAGTGTTTTAAAAATGGACTTTCTTGTTAACTTGGCTGTTGCCAATGAACAGCTTCTGGGGCTGCACATACCTGGCTGC
Organism: Aleadryas rufinucha; assembly: GCA_013397815.1. Classification (NCBI taxonomy): domain Eukaryota; kingdom Metazoa; phylum Chordata; class Aves; order Passeriformes; genus Aleadryas; species Aleadryas rufinucha. Next base: position 119,576 of record VZTH01007344.1, on the reverse strand, counting down.
TCCCCACAACTCTTTCCTCCCTAAGAAAACTTTATATCCATTCTCTCAGCAGGGAATTCTGTATTTCACCAGTGGGATCTGCAGAAAGGACGTGGGAAAAGCACCTCATTCCTGCCATGTTTGGTTTGACAAGTCCATCTACACCCTTTTTTCACTCTGGATCCAGACACTGTTTACAATTTGCTGCCATCCCCCCACGGCTCCAAGTGCAGCGTCTGTCACGGAGCAGCTCCGTTCCCTGTGCATGGAAACATGCAGCTGCCTCAGAGAGGGGTGTGTGGGAATCCTGTTACATCTTTAGCCTTAGAGATGATAATTTGCAATCACAGCCACATCCCAGCCAAGGAGCTTCACCACACACGTTTGGAAAGCAGCCGGGCTGCAGCTTGTGACAATCACTCATCTTCTTTTAATTACTGTCTGAGATCCTTGAGAATCTTTTAATAATTCTTTGTTTACAGTTGAAGACAGGAACACTTGGGCACATCGTCCTCTTTTGAGTACACAGGCCACTAATTAAGTTTGCTTTGAACCCAAAGGCACAGGTTTGCAGAGTCCTTCCAGCCTGACTGAGCATCCCCATCCCTGGAAGTGTTCAAGGCCAGCAATGGCAGATAGAGCACAGGTCCTACAGGATTCCTGTGCCCTTCCAGAGGGGAGCTCAGGCAGGGCACCGAGGGCATTGCAAGCAGTGCCTGAGTGAGGGAAGGGAGGTGACAGTGTCCTGGGTTTTATGTATGAAATGTTTGCTGATGTGACTCCTGTCACTGAATTATCAGCCCCCCAGCAGCTGCATGGAGCAGCTTTCCCCAGTTCCTATTCAGGAATTACCTACCTGCTTGCATCTTGAATGGCCAGAAGTACAAAGCTGTGTACATCTCAAATGCTTTGCTGTCATTTTCCTCTCTGAATCTTCATTCCTGCTCAGAACCTGTGCACTCCTGTATTCCTCATCTGCACAAATTAAATTCATTTGTTGACTTACTGACTTTTTTCCCCATTGACCTGGAAGCTTGAAGAGCCAAAAGATATTTATTTGCATGCATGAATAAAAGGCTGGTCAGAGCAGTGTGTAGAACAGGCAAGCACATTCTGAGAGCAGCAGGAGGAGAGCTGCTGCCTTTTCACAGCAGGCTGAACTGTGAGCTCCAGTTCTCCCTGTGCCTTGGTTTACAGGATCCAAACAAAATTTCCATCAGCAAGCAGAGCAGCTCTCGTTTTTGTAGCCTGTGGGTCAAACAAAACTGCAGTGCTGAGCTGTTTGGGTCCAGCCAGTCATTCTGTACCGTGCTTGTGCCCATATTACAGAATTGGCTGGGCTATGCCACAGAATCACAGAATCACAGAATTTTTGAGGTTGGAAGGGACCTCTGGAGATCATCCACACCATCACCCCTGCCAGGGCAGGGTTACCTGGAGCAGGGGACACAGGGACACGCCCAGGTGGGTTTGGAATTTCAGTGTTTCCCAGTGTGGGCAAACCTTCATGAGAAAGTTTGGGGCTGGCATATGAGAAGGAGCAAGGAGACAGGTGCTTTGGAATCTGCTGTGCCATGTGCATTTGCTGGAGTTTGTTCACAGTATGACACCCAGGGCAGCACCTTCCTCCTGGAACCAATATAAAAATCAGCATATATGGGNCTGTATTCCTCATCTGCACAAATTAAATTCATTTGTTGACTTACTGACTTTTTTCCCCATTGACCTGGAAGCTTGAAGAGCCAAAAGATATTTATTTGCATGCATGAATAAAAGGCTGGTCCGAGCAGTGTGTAGAACAGGCAAGCACATTCTGAGAGCAGCAGGAGGAGAGCTGCTGCCTTTTCACAGCAGGCTGAACTGTGAGCTCCAGTTCTCCCTGTGCCTTGGTTTACAGGATCCAAACAAAATTTCCATCAGCAAGCAGAGCAGCTCTCGTTTTTGTAGCCTGTGGGTCAAACAAAACTGCAGTGCTGAGCTGTTTGGGTCCAGCCAGTCATTCTGTACCGTGCTTGTGCCCATATTACAGAATTGGCTGGGCTATGCCACAGAATCACAGAATCACAGAATTTTTGAGGTTGGAAGGGACCTCTGGAGATCATCCACCCCATCACCCCTGCCAGGGCAGGGTTACCTGGAGCAGGTGACACAGGGACACGCCCAGGTGGGTTTGGAATTTCAGTGTTTCCCAGTGTGGGCAAACCTTCATGAGAAAGTTTGGGGCTGGCATATGAGAAGGAGCAAGGAGACAGGTGCTTTGGAATCTGCTGTGCCATGTGCATTTGCTGGAGTTTGTTCACAGTATGACACCCAGGGCAGCACCTTCCTCCTGGAACCAATATAAAAATCAGCATATATGGGAGCCTTTCAGACTGCTGATCATAACAAACAGGAGGGAGAGGAGCCGTGTGGTTTCTGCAGAAGGGATTAGGGGAGATAAGTGCTAATGCTGCTCGATGTTGTGAGAGATAAAAACATCTATTCATGGCCTAAGGATCCTAAAAATGTAAGGGAAGCTAAGTCAGATTAGACCACCCAGCCTAGAAATTTACCTCCAACAGAGGCCAATAGTGAGCACCTCAAGAACTGCAGTAAGGCTTCCCCAGGATGCTGTCCTAAACTCCAATTACTTGTGCATAATGGAATTGCTGGACCACGGATAATGACCTTAATGAATATTGCTCATTATTTTTGAGATGACCCTCATAGATCCTCTCAGTGGTTTCTCTCCCTGACTGAAGAGTCCTTGTCTAGTAAGAAAATTTTTCTACAGGAACCTTACTACATATTTGATAATCCCATCACTCTTTTCTTTAGTTCTTCAATTTCTACAATATTAAATTTGTGTGATACTAATTTTCACATCCTCTGAGCCAGAGGGTCAGATCTCTCTTTGAAATGCTAGCACAGCCTGTTTGTGTTCTTTGCTCCTTTTCTAACCCTTTCTTATCAATGTACCCTTTGCACCAAGCTGATACTTTCACATAACCACGTATTATAAACTCAAGGTTTTCCTCCTGGCTGATAATAGCTCACAGCCCATCATTATACCAGCAAAACTAGGATTATTTTTCCATGTACATCATTTTATATTAATCTTCTGAGACTTTAATGAGCCATTTCATCACTTGGACACCTAGTGGCACAGAGTGCTTTTGCAATTTTTTTAACTTATATCTACTGTCCTGAATTTGTCATCCTAGTTATTAACCCGGATTGACTTCCTAAGGTTCAATTCATAAATACTCAGAGCAGTTTAGTCTGGGTGTGCCAGGTCTGATAAAGCAGAACACAGATGGGTCTGTTCACCACTTACATGGATCCAAAGGCAAAATTAAAAGCCTCAAACTCTAAGATTCGTGCCTCACCTCTGACACTCTAGTTTTGTGCTTCAACTTCAGCATCCCCTGATGTGAACAAGATTTCTGTGATCAACATGTGGCTTTTAGACAATAATATAAAACAAGAGGTTTGAACCAAAAGGCATGCCATGCAAGAAGTCTTGTCTTACCCAAAATTGTTCCAACAAACCTTGGTGCAATTCCCCTGCAGCAATTCCTCTCCTCTTCCACTTTCCTCTAGATACATCACAACAAACATGTTTATTTTTGACACAGCACATATTCTCCCACTATCCCCTCAGCTATGTTTGTTTTCTACCTAAAAACTGGTACTTGCTCTTTTAAAGAAAAGATGCTTTTGGTAGAATATTTTCCCTGCAAATCTGTCTTAATCTATTGTTGCCTGCAAAATAAACCACTTTAGCAGTATTCCCCTGACCCCTTAGATTGAATCCTCCTGTCTGCTCGTGGCTGCCCCAATTCAATATCTCCAGTTACTACAGATGCATCTCTTGCTTATTGCTGTGCTGAGATCATGCACAGCCCAGTGGCTGGGAAAAGCTTTGTTTTCTCTTCTGTCAGGCTGATATCACACTCAGCATTTGCCCATCACACCACTTTCCTAGGAAATGTAATATGAATCTTGCTCTCCTGTGCATCTTCAGCCGGAGCACCGGGGGTACCTGAATCGCGCCAGATCTGTGATGGATTTTTTGGTTTCTCCTATATACTTTTGGGGTGTGTACTACTGCTGCTGATAAATGCACACTTTCCTCTCTAGATATGAGCAGCTTGACATTTGAACAATGAATTCTGTTCCCTTGGTCATTTCCTAACCAATTTCTCTGATGAAACTGTCAGGCCTTGGCCTCTGCTCCCTCTAAGCAAACAGCAGCCTCATGCAATTTGCACAAGGTATTGTTTTCCTTCCTTTGAAATGCCTTTCCTTGCTCATCGCCATGCAACCCTTTTCTCATTAGAATAGACAATTTCTATAGTGATTTCTCATCCTCTGTCCTTCCCTGCATAATGACAATTTTATTACAAGGCCCTGTTTCACCCTGCAACTCTGAGATTGCTGGAACGAGTCCTTCTGCTGCATGGTCAGAGCACGAGCATGTGCTGTATCTCATTTTCCTGAAGCTTGGCACATCCTGGAGATTACTCTTGCCTGTGTGTGGATGCAGGGTGCGTGCAGAGTTGGGAAACAAATGACTGTAAGTAGCAAAAGTCCTGTGGGAGATGCACATCACTTAAGCAATGGTATCACTGACTCTCAACGAAGCAGTGACTGAGTCTATTGAAAATGGTCTTGATTTGGCATCCTCGAAGCCCTTCTGCTGCAGGGAAGAGTGATCCCTCCCTGGAAAGCACAGAAACAGATCTATTCGAGTTGTAACCCATGTGTGTGACACTGAGGCATGGATCATAGGGCTTGGAAGCTCTTCCAGAGAGCACAGAATTTATCCCACTGCCTTGAAAATGGATCAACTATACATAAAATCCTGGAAGCTGTCCCTAAAGCCATCCAAAGGGGAAGGCTCCTCTGCCTCCAGGCTCACATTGCCCTTCAGTGCTGCCCTTGCCATTTGCTTGTTCTTCCAGAGACACACAGAGCCCATTCTTGTCCTCTCTTGGCATTCCAGGTTGTACTTGGAAACTTTTTTCTGGTTTTGCACGGGTTTTCAGTTCTGTACAGTCCTCCAGCTAACGCTTTTCAGTGCCTCTCTGTAAAGTGATGGGCACAATGCACACATGATCAAGGTATCTGGGGTCCCTTCACATCACAATAGTACTGAAGGAATCACTCAGTGTTCCAGGTTGATATTTTCTCTTTCCAGGAGATCCCACTCTCCAAGGGGTCATATTCAAACAAAATCTTTCTCTCTTCTCCTTCCTTGCCAGCTGGACCTTTCAAAGTTGCCTCTGGAAACGCATGGGGCAAATTCTGTGATCCTGCAAGTGATGACTGTGAACAGGCTGATGAAGTCCAACCACAGATGATGAGAGCTTCAGTAACTGATGAGGCACCATTTCTTCAGGGGGTGGCAGATTGGTTTGTCTGCACACCTTGAGCTGCATGCTTGGAAGATGTTAAAATGTGTGAAATCCCTCAGAAAAAAAAAAATTGAAATTCCCTATTATCTTCTCTTCAAATGCCCAACACCCATCAGACAAGGTGAGTTGTGCTGGTGTCTCCATGGGGACAACAGGCACCTGCTGCAAAGGTGAACAGTGCCACAAGCTGCAGGGTCAAGGCAGAGCTGTGCTGTCTGAGGCCACTGACTGCTTCTGAGTGGTTTTTTCTTCCCATCTCTCTTACTTATTTGGTTTCATACTGACAAGCAATGCTAGAGCATGAGGCGAGATAATAGAATTCCCTGGCTGAGAGTGAGGAATTCCCTGTGGTCCTCCCTAAAACTGTTTTCTTTTCCTAAGTGCTTGTGAGAAATGTATGGAGGTGTTTTACCTCCTAATACTTGATTTTGGCTAGGAACTGTGAGCACATATAAAATCAGGAGCCAGATATATGAAAGCAGACATTTTTCATTTTGGGATGTGCTGCTCTCATAAAAGTGCTTTTCCTATGAGCAGGTCAGCAAATTTTAGCCTTTGTGATGCCATCAGTTTGCAAGATGATCACCCATGCCAGGCATAAAGCAATGGCCCCAGAGGTGTGTAAAATTGTCCAGTTTGGGCTGGTCTAGAGTGGGTTCAGAACTATTCAAAGTATCGAAGCTGACACTTTGCCTCATCATCAGCTCTCTGGCAGCGGTGATGGTGAGGGGACGTGTCCAGTGTGCACAGAGATGCTCAGATGGACCCACTGCTGTTTGAGAGATGGACAATGGTCTGGAAAGGGGGTCCCACCTCAGGTTACCATTTTGGAACGTTTAGAGTTTCCCTGTCCTTCCCACTGCTGTCAGCTGCCTTCAGCACATTGAACCAGACGTGAGAATGAGTCTGATGGTTGGGTCATCCCTCTGCACAGCAACTCTCCTTGTCCAATTGATACCCAATGATTTGCAGGGAGTGCACCTTACAGGCCACCAGAGCAATGAAAATTTTACTGTGCAGATGAATGAGAGAATCCACAAAATGCAGCCATATCTGCTGTCCCCCAGCTCCTCAGAGCATCCCTGCACAGGGCAGTTTCTGCCCCAGCTCTGGCTGTACAGGGCACTGGCACAGCCCAGCTGTGCTGCAGCCACAGCTGGATCCTGGTGGACATTGCATCTGGTATTGAAATGCCCACCAGTCGTGCTCCAGGGACAAGGGGCATTTCGTTACCTGCCATAACTGCACCTCCCTTGGTGAGGATGCAGGTAGATTTCCAGTAAACACCCCTCCAAGCTGGTGTAAGTGACTTTTGTTAACATGCCAGATGATTTTCAGACAAAAAATATGCACAAGTTCCTTTTTATGCAGCAGATTTCAAGTGAATCTGCAATAAAATTTAATTCAAGAGCTGTCTTCCCTTGGTCTGTCTGTGGCACCTCTGGGAAGCGAGCGAAAATCTTCCAAACCTGAGGTGAAGCAGTAAAAGTCCATTCCATTTTTTACAGGAAAGCAGCTTTTGTCCAGGCTGGAGGATGACTGACTGACAGATCATACTGGCAGTGTTTTCAACAGAAGTGGCTTTAAGCTGAGTTTAAAACTGCTTTTGGAAACACCTCCAATTACAATGCAGGCAGGGTTTTGGTAGATATATATAACTGTACATGTGTTTTGTGCATCCCTGGAAAGAAAGAAACCCCTCCAGACCCCATCACAAGAGGACGAGCAGGAGATCTCCTCTCCAGCCCCTCACTCCCACCACTGTGCTCTTCCTTCTCCTGCTGCTCCACTTCAGCACCTCGGGGCATTATTTTTAACTAACACTTCTAATGCTCCAATTTCGCAGGTTCCTGGTGTATAATTAGAAGTCCTGACATCCTTGTCTCCTTCCTCTCTGGTGCCATGGGCCTGCTGAGAGGAGGAGAGAGGCTTTACTCCCTGTCTCACGGCAGAAGCAGCGGCAGGCCCTTCGCCAGGACAATACATCTGTCAGCATCCGTCAGCCTCCCCGTAATTAGCTCTGAAGTTAACTGCTTTCCATCTCCCAGAGAGGCCAACACCTCTGTGTTTACTTCTCACTGGAAGAAAATTCCTCCCACAGCCACCTGAAAGTGCCTGCGAGCCCAGAAAAGTGCAAATTCACAGCGACGTGCAGATCTCCGCTTAATATCCCCCAACCTGGCACCACGGTGCTTCCTAAACAGAGCTGTCGTGGGCAGGGGATGCACAAAGCTGTGGCCCTGCAGAGCCAAAGGGCCACTCAGCTAGAGGAGTTTTCAAACAAAGATGTGGCACAAGGGCTGTATTTTTAAAATTCCTGTCTTTTCGTGTTTCTCCCCACAGAATGGGTTATCACAATTGAGTGCTGCTGGGAATGGAATGGGAAATAATTTTGGAGCAGGAGGAAGTTTTATACAACAAACTGAGGCAAGTTTTCCAGCAGAGCTGAACTCCAGGGGCTGCACAGCTCCCGTCTGGTTCCCTCATTTTTCTTCTCTTTCCTGTCCTTCTTTCTGGGAATGGACTTAGCCCGGTGGTGGAGCAGCCACGGTGGATGCTACGCTGTAACTCAGACTTGTGTTTATTTTACCTCTACTACCCGTTGCCATAAATCATAAACATTGATTACAGTTTTCAGGCGTCCAAAAGACTTTCTCAAAAAAGGCTATTATTATTTTTTTTTAGCATCTATATGACAAATTATTTACAGCAATGACTACAGTCCAACTGACCTCCCACCAAAAGGCTAATGAAAATTTTACCACTCTCTTCAGTGCAGCAGAACCAAGGCACAAACAGAACCTTTGTATCCAATGCACAACAGTGAAAAAAGTTCTACTGTTTTGAAGTGACCTGGATTGGACTGTACATTTTTGTATTGTGGGTCTTAACACTGTCTATTCACATGTTAATTTCTTTGTGTTTTTTTCTTAATAATTACTTTTGCTACTGTGTTTGGGGTCTTTTTACCCAAGATGACATTTCTTTCCCCCATTCCTGTTTGTGTGTATAAAGCACTTAGTAGAATGGTGTCTGGGATGGATGATGGTGCTGTTTGGAGAGAGCAGAGTGACTAAAACCAGGTAAAATAAGGAAGAAAGGGAAGGGCGGGTTTGGGATTTAAGGTTTAGGGCTCTTCCCCGTGTCCCTTGTATAGAAGCAGGTTTGGGTTTGAGGATGACTGAGGAAGTTTATTCCTATTTTGCCGTTGGAATCCTAAAGATTGAGGAACTGAATGGCTCAGATGTAATAAAGACTGGCTTTCTTCAACACACTTTTCCTGAGCCTGGGGTGTTAGCAACTCTTTTTGGCTATAATTCTGAGCTGTGCTGAGATTTCAGCCACACTGAGGATTTGTATTGCAAACACCTGTCATAGACCATCTACAGCTCCCCTGAAAACACTCCTTTACTTCACTTGAATTAAAGAAAGCTAATTATATATTTTTTTGTAATGGTTAAGTTCTAGATTGGCTTTGCACTGTGCTTTGGAACACCCATTTTCTGTGTTTATATATACCAGGTTAGTGGGTGAGAGGATGGAGGTGTCAGACCACATTTGAGTGTTTGTGCCTGAGAGGGAGGAAAATATGGTTATGCTGCTGCTGCATAACTCAGTCTGGGGGCAATTTATGGCTACATTGGTAGTTTATTTCCCAAGGCCATCAGGGATGACAGAGTGTAAGTTATTTCTCTACCCGAGTAACAAAATCTAAATAGCCGTGAGCTATTTAGCAGTGATTCATTATCAAGTTGATCCACTTTTCAAAGGCTGGCTTATATTTCTACACCTGCCATCCTTCTCCTTTCCTGTGTCTTGTAAAATTACCCTCAGTCAAGTAATCTTTCTGGGGGCTCTGACCAATAAAAGATCTTTGCAGAACTTTGCTGGTTCTGTGAGCACAGCAGCAGCCTGGCTTTATAATTGAGATAATTTCTCTTCTATTTCTGTTTATTCCTGGTAAACAACAGCCAAACTTTCAAGGACTTTTAGAGATAATTACTATTATTACTAGAAAAGATGTCTGTCGCACTGAATGATTGATTAATGCTTAGGTAGATTTCTGGGAATGTTCACTTCGTGTGCTGAGATGAAAGCTATGTATCAGCAGCATGTCCCAGCTCCTAAAAAGGAGTAAATGAGTTTATAGTGAGATGATAGAAAATATCTGGATTCCAAGAAGCTTTTGTCAGGATGGACTTTCAACTCCTTCAGCTCCACACTCAACCTAAGAAAGACTTTTTTTCCCCCAGAACACAGAATTCTATTTTACCTTTCATGTGCTCTCACAAGTCAAAATTCAGTCTCACCCATAGAAACTCCAAGTTGGGAGACTCTAAGTAGATTTTCAAGGGAATCTGGGTAATTCTGGAGGCTAGCTCCCATCCTATCTCCTGTGCTCTTATCTTGGCAGTGCAGATGATCTTCATGTATAAGTAAACAGAGTCAATATTCCAATATTCCTTCCACCTCTAGCCAGCAAACCCACATGCTTTGTATTTCAGAATGAGCCTTTTGTGGCTGGCAAGTCTGTGTTCATAACAAAGTTGCCAAAAGTTGTGCGTTATCTTGAAGTTTTGCCTTCCACTTCTGTGATCCCATTGATTTCGGGACTGCTAAACCAAGGGAGGAAAAAAATCCATCAAGACAATTCTTAAAATTGCACTGAATATTCTTGGGCAGAAACCAGCTCAACAAAGCTGTGCCTGAGGTTCTATCAATATTGAAACCTTGTTTTAAAAGTGGATTTTTCATCTGTTAAAATAACAAGATATAACAGTAAATAGACAAAGGTAGTTAAAACCACTGATGAGCTGAAGATTTTGCTATGTACCATTGGGAACGTGGCACTGAGAGGATCCTGACCTTTTTTTCTGGGCAATTTGGATGCTCCAAGATATGAAACCTCTAAGAGATGGTACACAAATGATGGCAGATTTACTCAACATGTATCCCATATTGTAAAAATCATGGTCCTTTTCAGATAGAAAGGCCAAAGAAATATTAATTAAGTGGACATTTAATTTCCTGTTTTAGTCTTTTTACAAAGAAGCAAAGGAACAGGAGGGACCAGCAATCTGGAGACATCCTGAATTTGGGGATGGGTGTTCTTTTTCCATTTCCACCTGGTTTGTTCCCTTCCCATCTTAATTCTAGATGGAAAAGAAAACCCGAGGAAAATACTGCAGAGTCAAAGCCTTGAACATACGTACACGGTTATAAAGCAGGTTGTGTTGTTACCTTTTGCATGGCTATTTTGGGCAGTGACAGCTCCCAGGAATGCTCATGAGCCAGGAGTATTTAAGAATGAACAGGACAATATTTGTAAATAGTTGGTTTAAATGAATATGTGCAACCATTTCCATGGGAAACCCAAATTTCTCCTTGGCCATGACAAGACTGGCTCACTGCTCCTTAGGGATTAAGGAAAGGAGGATGGTTTTCCACCTGCAAATGAGCCAGGGCAGGAGGGGAAGTGGATGGGGACTGGCTTTAGTTGCCAGCTCTCCAGGCAGTGACCCAAAAATCTGGTCTGTGCAGACACAGGAGGAGGGTTTTACGAGTGCTTTGCACGCTGTCCTCCCTGTGAACAACATATTTGGGTTCAAAAGCCCAGGGTGGATTTCCACAGTGCAATCAAGACCCTGAAATACCTTACTCCAAAGTACAGAGCTGTCACAGGGTTTCTTTACCCAACAGACAATGGGGAACCTGGTGCTGTTACCCCCATCCCTCTCCTCTGCTCCTTATGGCATCATATTGATACTGGACTGGGTAAAACCTCAATTCCTCTTCCATTGGGGCTGAGACTGTCAGGAACCAGCCAGAAATGCTCACTGCTGACAGCACTGCAGCTACTGAGCATGGGAAATGAGCTGTCAGCACTGCTGACTGAGCTACAATTATGGGTAGGAAGTAGCTGAGAAAGAATGTCAAATCAGTGTGATGCTGTTTGTGCCACACTCCAATCTGCAAATGAAATGGGAGAGAAATTCTTCAAATAAATGATTTATTTAATGAATTATTCAGCCATCTTTAATTTACTCAATCAATCAGAAGTCCTCCAACACCATGGGACATAAATGCACTAATGTTTTTCCAGGCATCAGTACAGAAGGTAATTCCTGGTCAGCAGCACAAGTGCTCAGTGTTTTGGGCTGACAGATGTGTTCCTGGATGTAGCTGAGTCAATGTCTTACTGAAGCACATTTCAGCTATCCTACATTGAGATTAAACCCATTTTCTTCTTCCTTAATCCTTTATCTCTCCTGGAATGTCCCTGCAACACACCATCCCATGTGGGCAGCCATACAAAGGTCTCTTCTGCAACGTTAGCTTGAGCTTCGAGGGTGTGCAGGCAGTGGCACTGTTTTGCACCATGCACCTTAGAAGGCAGGTGAGAGACAGGTTCCATCATTTCCTCTTTGCTGTGAGGAGCCAAACCATTCCTCAAGCTTAGCTTCTGTGTTCAGGCTTTCCCTGAGGTCTTGTTTTATAGGAACTCTGTATTCCCCCCACCACAGTTCCCTTGCACCATAGAAACACTGACAGCGATGTTTACATCCCACCATGATCTTTCTGGAGAACAAAAAGCTTCCCAGCTGCTTTGTTTGGAAGTGGCTTCTCCTTTTCACCAGACACTGAGCAAGCCACCTCATTTGCTCCTGTTCGTGTGGCACTTTCAATGTGATAACTTGCCTCAGCCATGGATAGCACAGAAATCTCTCCCTCCTGCTGCTTGACACCGAGGCTACGCTGCTCCAAACACCCTCCCTCGCCCGGTTCGTGCAGCACTGTACCTGCAAAGGGCACACAACAACTCACAGGGCTATGTTCTATGTAGGCATAGGAAAAGCCTCCTTCACCAGGGAAAGAAGTCACATCACAGGGCGCGTGGTTTTGCCAAGATGACACATCCACCACCACGATTCCCTGGCCCAGCTCTGCCGATGGGGCCACAGAGGTTCAATCGTGGGCTGACACAGCTGCCAGCAGGCACTGGCAGGGAGGCATAGCCAGGTTTTATTTTTGGTGTCACACCTGAGAAGTTCAGTGCAGTTCCACAGCTCAGGTCAGCTCTTGCATAGCTGCTTTGTTACGGGAGAGTCAGCTTGCCACGGGAGCAATCCCTAAATGAGGGATGCCTGCAGTGCTCAGGCAGCTGCTGGTTGCTTGGACTTCTCTCCAAAATCCAGAGTCACACTGTCATCTTGCTCTATTTCTGGGGATTAGTTTGGGTATTTCAGCAATTTAGGATAACTCAGCTCCAGCTGGAGATCCTCACAGATGCTCATAATGGTCCCAGGCTCCACAAGCCTCGCTCGTTTTTGAGTGAATGGAGGATCATGGAAAGGTAATGGGCTTCCTAAGAGCTGCTGTGGGCTTCCTTGAGAAGCTCAGTGAGTGATGTCAGCTGAGGCCAGATTCGCAACCTCAAACCTGCAAACGGCTCAGGTTCCCCTGCAGACTGAGGGGAATTTGATGGTGGCAGTCCTGGGTCTTATTACCTAGGGAATATTTTGCTAGCTCCAAATTGCACCAGGACAAACCCAAAAGAAAAGCATCCAGGAGGAAGGAATGACCAGACATGGTGTCTGAAGCACAGAGATGGGCATTTCTGCCTTTGTGGCTGTCAACAAACCCAATTACTGATTGATTGGCAGCGAATCAGGGTAAATCCGCTTAGCTGGGATTAGATGGAGAAGGGTAATGAAGTGTCTGAAGGTAGATATTAGATGCTGGTGCTGTCTGGGCAGAGCAGAGTGTAGCTGGCTCCTGGCTGGGGTGCACACCTGCAGGAACGACTGTGGTGCTTCCCAGGTGGGGCTCTGGAGATGGAGAGGACACTGAGGAGGCAGAAATGGGTCCAGGCAGGATCAGTGAGGGGGCAGGAACAGGGCAGTGGAGTCTGAGCCACTGCAGCCACCAGGGTGTGAGTGCTGCAGGCTGAGTCTATGGGTTGGAGGGACAAAACAGAGCTCAAGGGCTTTGTTTGGAGGTCATCTCCTGATCACTGCCACAACCACAAGGAACAGAAGTGCAGCCACACTGCAAACAAACTTGCTGAGCAACCTGATCTCATTGGAGATGTCCCTGCTTATAGCAGGGGGGTTGGACCAGAGGAGCTTTAAAGGTCCCTTCCAACCCAAACTGTTCTACGATTCAATGAAACAACCCCTCTGCATCTTGGAAGTGACTTTCCAGTTTCCTTGATGCTACTGTGCAGTAGCTGGACAGTCTTTGCCACCCCCTGACAGGAAATTCTGCATTCCAAACCCGGATTGGAACTTGTAGTTTTGTTTATAATTAAGCTGAAGCAAAGTCTTTTCTGTAAACCCCAAAGGATCCTTGTTTGTTTCTAACAGATGTGGTCAGGTTCTCCACTCTCTTTCACCACTACAAATCAATGGTTACTGTATTAAAGTCACTGGATTCACACAATCCAAAATCAATGCAAAGCAGAAAGCAAACAAATCCACATATTACAGTAACAAGTAATATTTTGCCTCTCCTCATATTGTGATGACTATTCCATATCAAGGGTATTTTTCCCCTCCTCATTTACATTGAGCTGGACCCTTTCGCTCATCTCCTTTTGCTTTTCCATCCCTCCTCTCTCACACCTGCCCCTTCTCACCCTCACTTGACCAAGGCTGAGCCCATCAGAGATGGTGGTTGTGGGTCTGTGATAACGTATTTAAGAAAGGGAAAAAACTGCTGTGCAACAACAGCTGGGAGAGAGGAGTGGGAACAAGTGAGAGGAGCAGCTCTGCAAACCCCGAGGTCGGTGCAGAAGGACAGGGAGGAGATTGCTCTGCAGCCTGTGCTGAGGCAGCTGTGCCCCCGCAGCCCAAGGAGATCCATGGGAGAGCAGAGATCCACTTGCAGCCCCTGGAGAACACCAAACCAGAGCAGGTGGATGCTGGAAGGAGGCTGTGGGAAGCCTCTGCAGGAGCAGGCTCCTGGCAGGACCCGTGGCCCTGTGGAGAGGAGCCCAGGGTGGAGCAGGTTTGCTGGCAGGACTTGTGGCCCTGTGGGTGACCCAGGCTGAGCAGGCTGTGCCTGAAGGACTGACCCATGGGAGGTCATGGAGAGCTGCAGCCCGTGGGAGGGACTCACACTGGAGCTCATGAAGGACTGTCAGCGCTAGAGCAGGTGGATGGTGCGAGGAGGAAAGAGTAGTGGAGAGGAAGCGAGGTGAGCAGACCACAACCCCCATTCCCTGTCTCCTGTGCTGCTTGGGGGCAGGAGTTTGAAGACTGGAGAGTGAAGTTGAGTCTAGGAAGAAAGGAGTGGTGGAGGGAAGGTGCTTTTAGATTTTTTCTGACTTCTTGTTATCATACTCTGATTAATTGTCACGAATTAAATTGATTTCCCCAAGCAGAGTCTGTTTTGCCCATGACAGCAATGGCTGCCTGTAATTATCTCCATTCTTTTGCTATATTTTTCTATCTCCCTGTCCATTTGAGGAGGGGGCTGATGGAGCAGCTTTGGTGGGCACATGGCATCCAGTCAGGACAACCCTCTCCAGTGCATTTTGTCCAAGGTATTTTTTTTAATCAGAAGTTGCAATTTCCCCTTCTGTCAAGGAAGAGAAGTGACAGCAAACAGTTCATCCTGTAACATCTTTTGACAGTGTGCTCTCTTTAACCTTTTCCCTGATGGTGCAGGCTGAAAGATTTGGATGTTGAGGGAAGTTTGTACCATTGTGAGCTCATTAAATAAATATTTGCACAAATGTGTGGATTCAAAGTAGGCTGAAGCTGAGCTTTCAACCATCAGGATCTCCCTTCTTTCCATAGAATCATAGAATTGTTTAGACTGGAAAAGCCCTTCAAAGTCTTTGGGTCCAACCATTACTCAGCACTGCCAATTCACCTCTAAACCATGTCAGGGAAGAGGTGTTTTTGCCACAGTCTGTGAAAGATCAGAGTTGCTCCAGAGACCTGCTCCCAAGAACTTCAGAAGATCCTAGAGATAAAGTGAGAAGAAGAATTAAAGACCAGAGATTAAAAGAAAGGATAATGCAGGCTTCTGCCTCCTCTTTCTGAAGAGCTACAGACCCAAGGCCAAGCACCTTAATCTGTTCAAAAGGGTTAATAGCAGGCAGGAGTCTGCTTCTGTTGCCTCTAGGAGAGCCATCTGAGAGGTGCAGGCAGGACCTCAGAGGAGCCAGGAAGATGAAACGTGGCTGTTCCTCTGCACAGAAGTCCCCTCTCTCCAGAGAAGCTGTTGTGTAACTCGTGTTTCTTTCACTTCAGCCATACATTTGTTAAAATCACTGCATGTCTTTCATCTTTGTATTTTTAATAAAGAACATATAAAAAACCCAGCCAATGAACCCTTTTAGTCTCCATCAATTTTATCTCCATTAGATGTGTTACCTGGTTACTTAACCCACCTTCTCTTTGATTCTTTTACCATTATTTTCTCTCTATTAGCCCACAGTCACTCAATAACAAGCCAGAAGATGAGCTCCTATCTCCTCTTAGAGCCCAGGCAGCTTTATTGCTCTGTAGTGCATATGAGATGTACTGAAATGGCCTTTTCCTCTCCAGGTTTGCATAAGGAGCAGACTCCTGCTTGCTCAGGCAGTGATTTTCCATCACTATGACATTCTCCAGCATTCCCACTCCTGGTTATCTCTCCCCTGCTCGTGGTTTCAGCAGCAGCTCAGCACTGCAGAAGCCAGTGACCACATGGTCCATCCTGAGGTCAGGGTTACCCCCGGAGCAGGAAGCAAATTATGGCCCAGGGGGTTCTTTTCCTGGAGAGCAGAACCAGCACTCTTCAACATCTCTTTGCTTAAGCCATCAGAAATGGCAATTTAAGATCTAATTCTTATCAGCAGGATGATCCTTCCAACCTGCTCCAGCCCTGGGCATGCTCATCATTTCTCTTCCAAGGTGTTTTCATGCTCCTCAAGGAGCACACAGGGGAGGGACTGGTGCAAAGGCAATCTCTTCCCCGAAATTTGTGTTTGGGCATCAGCTCTGTGAGCCACTGCTCATTGATCATGCTCATGGCACATCTGTAGGGTGAAATTCAGGGCTTGAACCTTATTTTTTTTAATTTCGCTTCTTGTTCTACAAGCAGAAGAAGTTCACAAGGAGAGAGAGGAACTAATCTAACCACAAAAGTTATTTCTCAGATGTTAAAAAATACAAACCAAACCATGCCTACCTGCTTTCTACAGATTCATCAAACTCACAACTGGTTCCCTTGGTCCTCCTACTGTGCTTATTTCTTGCTCATTATTTCTCCAGAATCATTTCCCTGTTTTCTTGTCAACCCTTCCATCCACCCTTACCTCCCATCCTGTGTGTGATGAATTTCTTTTCAATTTTTTCTTCTTAGATTGAGCCTAACAGGATGTGGAAAAAAAGTTCCTTGCTTCCCAGCAGTAAACTCTTCTTCCTTTTGCTCCTCGAGCTGTCTGTACTGGTGTGCTGTGGCTAAACTCCTCCCATTTGTAATTGATAAAAATCCAGACTTTGCTTCAGCATATTTAAAGATGCACAGAAGATTCACCGAGCACTTCACATGAACTCTGCTGTAATTATTTTCTCACGATTACACACTTTTTATTAAAAAACCAAAAAACCAGCAGGTAATCACTGAAACTAAATGCAATTCTGGGAACTCCTGAGTGTTCCAAACTGAAGACCAGGAGAACTATAAACTGTGCATTTCTGCTTCTGCAATCTCTTTGTTTGTCTGGATTCTTTTCAAGAAGTTATTCTTAATTTCAAAATGCAGCAGCGAGTGAAAGTTTGGTTCCCATCTGCTCTTGGCTTCATGGTTTCTGCTCCATGAGATCCCTTCCAGAAATGCATTAGTTATACATTCTTGCAGAGCAAGTGTGGGTATTGTCTGCAGAAGCACTTACTGTGGCAGCCACCGAGCGTTAATAAACACGACACCTCTCCTGCGCTCTTTGAGCAGGGAGGTTTCTGCATTGCCACCCACCAGACAGGATCCCTGTTAAACAGGTAGAGCTGTGCAGTGGTTATCAGGCAAAAGCAGCAGCCGATGAGTGAACCAGCCCTTGGAACACCCGGTAAAAACTGTAGTGCAAATCCCAGCCCTGCATCTGAACTCAGCTGGGTGCTAGCAGACATTATTTATGGCACCCACTGGGTACCAGTACAAATTTAGCAACAGCAGCTGGATTTCTGAGCACAGGCCTTGTACCCCTTCACGTTTGCAGCAGAACGTGGGTGAGGATTAACAGAATGATGTGCACATGTCTGAGACTTTTCCCTTTTGTTTGGGACCATTGTCATGGGAAGAGGTCCAGTATCACCTCCAGCAGAGGACCAAAGCATTTATTCTGTGGTGAGAGTCCTCATTTTTTCCATTTTAGTGCTATCATGGCTTTTCACAGCCTTTTCCTTGTGCAGAGTCAGTAATGGCATGCTTGGATCTGCATGGCATCCAATGACATGTGATCTTATTTTATCGCTGATGGCGATATGAGAGAGGGCCTCCTCCAACCTGGGGGAGGCCGAAAGTCCTGGCCAGAAAGTGAAAANCAGGGGGGTCACACGGCTTAAAACAGGCAGAGGAATGTCCTCTGCATTTTGGGTATCAACATTATTTGACATTTTGGAAGTTGAAGCTGTAGCTTCACCCTCCGGACCTGCAGCTCCTTCCAGATGGGGCTGGTAGGAGGAGAAAGAAGGGTCTTCTCTGGACTGAGAAGCAGCTCTCAGAAGAGGAGCTCTTTCCATAACAAGTGTCACTGTCCACAGCTGAATTCCTGAACTCAAGACAGTGATGGGAGCTGGAAGAAGTGCTACTGCGTATTTGGGATAGTGTAGAATTAAACTCCCAAAAAACAAGGGGGTTTTGTTCATGTTATCACATGTTATGACCTGGAGTTAAATCATAAAAACTTTCAGGTCTCTGGTTGGTTTTTTCTGAGTTAAGAAAGACGGAACTCATAGTTTGGAAACTCAGAGATGTGGGAAACTGAGAGATGCACATACAAATTATAGTGTTTGACAAGGCTTCACCTTGGTGATTTACTTTAGAGACTGGAGGTTTTTTTATGGCTTGCTTAGATTATTGTCTTTTTTCCCACCCCTGGGCATTTATCACATGGCAGCATGGCACAGAGCCATGGTTCAGTGGACAGCTTGGGGTGTTTTTGTGAGGAGCAGCTCTCAAGCTTTTTTCAGTAGCATTTTATGTGTTGGTAGCACAGCAGGTGTTGATTAACAGGAGAATTCAGTTTTGATGTTTTCCAGGCTTGTGCAGCCTTTCCACCTTTCGTACACAGCTCAGCCCCTCTGCAGGAAACCTCCTGGCCATTGTGACCCACGATTCCTCTTGGTGGCTGCACAAGAACCTCAGGAGCTGGGATGAACCAGCCTCAGCTCCCCAGGAGCTCCCCCAGGGAGGTGTTTTCCTTGCTGGGTGGAGGGAGCAGCAGCAGAAAGGGTCAGTGGTGAGTGCAGCACTCTCAGCTGAGCGAGTCCCACGGCTGGGGATGCAGGATGGGTGAGCCTTGCACTTACTGTCCATGTTGCTGGAAAAAAGGAAGCAGGATGTGAGCTACCATGTTGCTGGACTGTCCTCCCCAGCCATGCCATGAATCTGTGACCACCAGAATCTGGGTGTCTCCATCCCTTTGCCACAGGCTCCCTGGCCAGAGCAAGGCTGTGCTCTGCCTGCTTTGCCTGAGTCATCACTCAGTCCTTGGTTTCTACAGCAGGAAACTGAAACACTGCTTTTTTACCCTGTACTTTTGATCCCCATTTCTTCCCAATTCTGTAAACTTTTGGACCTGGTGAGTCCTTTCCTACTTTTTTTTTTTTTTTTTTTTTTT
>VZTH01007344.1:71128-100352 GCA_013397815.1 Aleadryas rufinucha | reverse complement strand
TTTTTTTGCACTTGTGTGATTTTGAGCTGTAACCCAGGCAACTTGCTCAGCTCAGAGAGCTGACTCTCAGCAGCCTTGCCTGTGCTGCATCAGGGCTTTGCAGGGTTGCAGCTCATGTTACTGAGTCTATGGGATGCATGCAGCTATGGAGCATCCCTAGGACACTGTGGTCACCAAACATGGTTTGGCTTCCATGGTTTATAGAGGGGGAGGCTGACCTGGGTTATTATTCTGAATTTCCCCACTGAGATTGCAGAGAGCTGGATGTCTACCTGTGAGTGCAAGAGCTAAAGTTCCTGAAGAGTTTCGGGGAATGTTTGTATTTGTTCTTCCACAGGTTGTCTGGATACTGGAGATGTGTCCCTTGTGTCTGAAAGGTGTCACCACACAGGCACATAGACATTGTCTCCATATAGACAGCTCATCATCACAGCATCTTTTTTAGCTTCCTAAAACATATCAGAAGGGATTTAAGAGGTTAAGAAAATCCATCTTGATGTAATTTGTGCTGGTGGCTGGATATGTTTCAGCTGAATGAGTTTCCTGCACAACTGAACACACTGTGTGCTTTCTGACAGAGCTACGAAGTGCTTGGCTCTCAGTCAGTACATCATAGAATCATTAAGGTTGGAAAAGATGCAGTGTTAGCACTCTGTGGGAGGAGATCACAGCCAGCATCCAGAGCTGGCATTTTTTCTGCAAGTCCCATAACATTCAGTGTTTCTAAAGTGCCAGATTTTGGAGTAGTGGGAATGTATTCCCTCCCAGCTGGAAAAATCTCACCTTAATAGATATACAGGAAAGCTTCAGCAGCCAAAATACAGCCTAAGATTCAAAAAGGAGAAACTACCTACAGCCAAAATTGATAAAAGTTAGTGAATACCTGTTGCAGTTCTATAAACTGCAGTGCCTGTGTGTAGCATTGTACCGGGCTTAAGTGTCCCATCATGAACCATGTGCAGACATAAACATGGTCCTTGGCTCAAATATACTGGTTTTTATTTTAAAACTTATTTTAAGTTGGTGCTATGATTTTTGGCGTCTTGAGATAGTTATGGAGGGTGATTCTTGTACCCAGAGTGGAACTGGGCTGTTACTGACACCTGAAAGTCCTGAGCTTGATATCCTATGATCTCATGCTGAGATCTGCCGTGACAAAAGCCCAGAGACCAGGTGGTGAAGAGCTTCAAACCTCTATTTGGTGTGCTAGTTCATTAGATGCACCAAGGGTTTGAAGGAAAAATCATTTAAAGTTGAATGGAAACACTGGAAAATGTCCACAGAGAGAAGAGAAATAACAGCTCCATGAATTTTTTGGTTTTTTTTTAATGAAGCTGAAGTAAAATTTAGAAATGCCATTTAGAACTGCAAAATACAAAGGTGACATTTTGAACATTGAAAAGCAGAGAAATTTGTCTCTCTACTTTAAAAACTGAAGTGGAAGTTTTCCCTGCCAATTCACTCTCCAGCCTCATCAGGTGATCACAAAGCGTTGCCACCCCCTCCAGCCCTGACACAGGAGGCAGTCCTGGTGTTGTGGGATGTGGTGGTGATTTATAGCCCAGCACACAGAGGTGAGGACCCTCAGTGTGGCCACGTGAAACAGACACCTCACAATTATCTGGCCTCCCCCTTCACCCCATCATGTGCAAAAGCCCCCTCCCCTGCGAGTGGGCAGGAGGTGACAGGTTCAGGTATTAACAGCGGTGGCACTGGAGCTTCTGATGAGCCACCCTCAGCCTTCTCTGAAGCACACAGGCCTTCACAAGAAATATTTATGGGTTCAGGATTTATTTGGGGTTGCCTAGCAAAATGTCACCCAAATCCTCCAACTCCTTCCTTCAGAAATTTCTTTTTCCTCTCCATTGTCCAGACCCTGATTCCCTTATCAGCACAACAGGTGAGCAGAGCTGCTTTTCCAACATAAAAGAGAGAGAAAGAAACCATTTAAAAGCAATCCAGGCATACAAACCAGGTCCTGGGCTCGTGTGGTCAGAGGCTGCCTGGTGCCTGCCACGACCTGGCTGGGAAGGGAAGAGCTCTCCTTCATCACGGCAGTGCAGGAGGTCAGCTGGCCAAATACTGCAACAAGAGTTGATGGTAACAGGAAGATCAGACAAAGGGAAAAATAAGACTTATTAGTTCTATCTGGTCCATTTTTTCACAACTGAGAGTGGGGAGGTTGTTTTGTGAAGGGCAGGAAATTAAATTTTTTATCCTTTGACCCTCTCTTTTGTGGATTTCTGCCAGTGAAGTGAGATGCAAGGGAGTAACCACGACAGAAAAGTGGTGTGATACGATGGCTCTGAGACTCCCAAACTCTGAATTTTGTGCCTTCAGCCTCAGCCAGGGCAGGAAAGAAGACTCCTTGCAGAAGTGATCTGGGTCTTGTGAACTGGATTATAGGTGCAAGTGAAATCAAATTTAGAATCATAGAATTGTTTATGTTGGAAAACACCTTTAAGATCATCGAGTCCAACCTCTAACTCAGCACTGCCAAGTCCACCACCAAACCATGTCCCCAAGTGACACATGTTCACGTGTTTTGAACGCTTCCAGGGTTGGTGACTCCACCCCTGCCCTGAGCAGCCTGTTCCAGTGCTTGGCAACGTTTTTGATGAAGAATTTTTTTCCTAATATCCAACCTAAACCTCCCCTGGTGCAACTCAAGGCCATTTTCTCTCATCCTGTCACTTGTTACTTCGGGCATCCCATGAGCAGTGTAAGATGGCAGATCTCCTTTGCTGTGGAGCTGTGTTGGGAAGAATCCCTGCAGAGGGGGTTGGGAACTTCACTGCTATGTCCATGATTCTTGTGAGGAAGAAAGAAATCAGAATTTGCCCAAGTATTTAATTTTTTGCTAGATATTCCCTTGCAGGACTCTTACTATCAAAAGAATCACTACGAGAAGTTAGAGTTGCTACAGCTGTCACAAACATTACACCATAAAATACTGCAATTTTACCACAGCTCTGTCCCTTGCTGATTTCTGCTCACATCATTGGCATTTTTCTCCTGGCATCAGAGTGGCTGAAGGGATTCAGTGGAAGAAGGCTGCTCAATAAAGGAATAAATCCAGGCAGGTTGTTACAGATATGATGGACTTCTCCAGGGAGAAAAGCCAAGGATGCCAGCACTGTGCATTGACAGCACCAGTGGTACAGCACAGGCTTGGGGGTGATTTTCTCTGAGGTGGATTAAACCTCTTTGGAAGTGAGATGTTTAATCAGCACCTTCAATGCGAGGCAATGTTACAGATGATTAAACAGGAGCTTGTATTCATAAAAGTAAATGTGAAATTACTCAGGAGTGCCAGCAATTTGGGAGGAGATTTGCAGAGCATGGTATGGGAAGGAGCATGAGTGGGTGATGAGAAGCAATTCAGGTAGTAAAGAAAGCTTTAATGTCCCCTGCCATCCTGTGTGCCTCTGGGACTGGGGTTTGGGACCAAGTGCTGGCTGAACAGGAAGCAGTGAAGTTCTTTGTGGCTGCTGGTTCACTCCCACATCAGCAGAGCCGTGCTCTGGATGTCTCTGTTCATGAATGTGGTGACATCAGGGACTGCACCTCTCCTTCTGCCTTGCACTCCATGCAGGACCCCTCAGTTATACATCACTTAAATAAAGAGAGGTGATGGGTAAGGCAGCAGAGGTAGCCAGCTTTTTAAGGAGAATTGTGAGCTGGCCAAGGCAGAGCATGAAACAGAAAAGGTCACAAACTTGGACGTGGCTAAAAAGGATTTAAATCCCAGAGACTTCGCCAAAGGAGATAAAACCAGGTCTCTGTCAAGAGGAGTCAGTTTTCCTTGAAACACAAAACATCTAGGCAGCATCTCTCCATGAATAGCAAATGCTGAACATCTGCACGTGTTGGGAGCCCACCAGCAAATCTCACTTTTGGGAACAGCAAACCGGCTCAAAAAAATGACCCACAACTGCTATAGAGATTTTCCCATGAAACAGAGGAAAACATGGAAATATTGGCTAACATGGGACTTACTGGCAGATGTGCAGGGCAGCACAGAAGGCAAAAATTCATCATCAGAAAAGACTCAGTGTGAGCCAGGGGCTGGGCAATGGAGTTGGGCCAGTTGGTGTAGTTTGCAGAGGTGTGACATTCACAGCAGTTCTGTGGGGCTGGAGAAAACTTTGGGTTGGAAAGGACCTCCAGCAATTGCAAGTCAGGTCAGGCTCCCTTCAACTTCTCCCCACTCCCATTTGGATAACACAGGATCTCACAGAGTTTGGAGGAAACACAGCAGGAGGTGTTTCTTTCCATTTTCTTACTCTGACCTTTGCTAGAAAGCAAGCGGTTGGTAGAGCGTGAGCTCCCTGTGCAGCTGGGTTTAATATGCATGAGGAAAAAATTGATCCTCAGCTGCCTCATGACATTATGGGATTCTGAGTAAAAGTCATAAATCCAACCTGCAAGACCAGGGAAATAAGTGATTATGGGAAAAAAAAATGAGGGAGGCAGTTAACTGCAGGCACAATGGAAAAACTGGCAAGAAAAAGGGTTATCACAAATATAAGACTACCCAGGATAAATTAAAATTTTAATTAAAAACTGAAATTACTCCTCTGTTCTCTGAAAGATGGACACTGAACTGGAGGGGCTGATGGTAGTGGTAGAAATATCATCTCTCCACATCTCATTTCCATCTGTGTGGGTTAACAACAACAGGAATTTGGTTCCTTTCATAATCAGATGTGTGGTGGATCCCAGATGAGCTGCCGATGAGATGAGCTGAGCTGAGCTGAGCTGAGCTGAGCTGAGATGAGATGAGATGAGATGAGATGAGATGAGATGAGATGAGATGAGATGAGATGAGATGAGATGAGCTGTGGAGGTCAGTGAACAGATCCAATGGGCAGCCACCTCTGTGGTGTCCACAGGTGATGTGAGGGACAGGTCTGCCATTCCAAAAGATGTGGAGATGTGGCGATTCAACAAGGACCCTGGCTCTGCTAAATTGTTGGGCAAGTCTTCTCTGGGGATTTCATTCAGGCCAGTATGGGAGATTTGAGAGATGCCTTGAAGGTTTGTCTGTGGCATTTGCATTTTGAGAAGTGGCCTGGCTGGTTTGCAGGGAGGTTTTTTGCAGAAGATGCAACAGCCTGAAGCTGCATTTTGGGAGGAGAAGATGTGTTTGGATCTGTCTGTATGCAAGGTAGGGCAGAGACCGTGAGCTCAGGGTTAAATGTGGGTGAAATCAGGCTGGTGGGAGAAGAAATGGGGTAAGGATGAAGCTGAGCTCCTAGTGTGACCATTAAACACTTGAACTCTTGTCCAGTACTTGCTAAGGATCCCCAGGTTCAAGACACATTTTGATCAGAAATGGGGAGATGCTCTTTGATATGGATACAAGTTGGTTCAATACAACTTTGTTCAATACAAGTTGTACTGCACTGGTTCAGCCAAAAAAAAACGATACTGGGGGGAAGCAGGTGGCTGCAAACAAAATTAAGTCACTTTTAAGATTCTTATCCATTAGCACAGACATATAACTCCCTGGAGACTGTAGAAGGTTGGGTTTTGGCTTTTCTGTATTAAATTTTAAACATTGCAAGGAGAAGTAAATCCAGAGGATGAGGGAAAACTGCCTTTGGAGCAGAACAAAGCCTGCGGCGCCTTGAAATGATGGCTTTCAGCCTGTGCATTGTTCCTGGCACATTTGGGAAGCTCGTGGAGAAAGCATTACAAGGCATGCCTATTGAATTTCAAATAAATATAAAGCACCTAAATCCTTCTCAGTTTATTCATTGAAAATACCTTCTACCTTTTCCGCATATTGAACCCTCTACAAAACCCAGTTATAGAAACACTAGTTGGAAGTAACTAGATTTGGATGCTTTGATGTGCAGGATTTGAGTGCTTTGGAGGGGATTGGATGAGTGTCTCAACATGCAAAACCAGCACAGATATACCTGACAGGATCAACCGAGAGACAATGCAAATAGAAATTTCGATAGAGAGATAACAGTGACACTAAGACAGTCACAGATACAATGGGTGTAATCCAAAAGTATTCTCCAAAGTGGAGATTTGAGCTTAAAGGGTGAGTATTTTCTAAATGATCACTGTCTGCTTGGTTTAACAAACGAGACTTTTATTCCCGTCATTGATTTTACATGGGCAGAGAGTGATAGGATAAGGGGGGGGTGGCTTTAAAATAAAAGAGAAGAGATTTAGTTTAGATGTTCAGAGGAAATTCTTCAGTCAGAGGGTGGTGAGGCACTGGCACAGGTTGCCCAGAGAAGCTGTGAAAGCCCCATCTCTGGCAGTGTTCAAGGCCAGGCTGGATGGGGCTCTGAGCAACCTGGGATAGAGGAAGGTGTCCTTGCTCACAGCAGAGGTGTTGGAAACAGGTGGTCTAAAGCTCCTTCCAACCCAAGCCATTCTGTGATTTCATGTTTTCACTGTAATTAGCATTTTTTATCCTTCTCAAGCCATATATTGTGTTCTAGTTCTTGACAGGCCATGTGTCCATGCTCCCTTGGGTGGGCTTGATTCCTGCACTAGGACAGATGCAAACATTCACAGCCAGAAGCATCCTCCACCCTTTCATCGGCTGCAAGCTTAAAATTTGGCTTGTTTTCCCAAATGAAACTTTGCTGCTTTTTAATGGCTCCTTCACTTCTTTGAAAACAGTGGCATTTGGAACCCCGAGGTTCAGACAAAAACCCGTCTGCACATCACCAGGCTGCAAACATGCAGCTGGTTTCTATTATTCACAAGTGTCCATAGCATGGGAGTGTTTTCCAAACAGCAAAGTGAAGAGCTCTCACAGCAGCTGGGCAGTGCTGCATGGAAGCAGTAATGGGCATTACCATATACCTTGTTTTGAGGTTTGTGTACTTTGCACAGCTTTCAAGGCAGCCCTCCCGTTAAAGACAGATTTGGGGAATGAATCTGTGCTGAAAGAGCCATTCAGAAGGGAGGAATTAAATGTTACACTGGGTTTCTGAAGTGGTGGGAATATTCTCAGGCATTGCTTCATATGACAGGTTAAAAAAGGTATTATTTATAGTATAGTTGGTAAAAATTATGGATGTTCAGCACTATGAAACATCCCCCAGCCAATCTTATCTAAGGTTTTTCCGTAAAAGCTTTTCACATAACAGGCAGAGCCTGCCTTGGTATCTTCAATAGCTGCCTTTAAATTGCCTGCAAACTGTGAACAAAGTGGGGACAGCATGTGAAAACCCACACATTCCTTACTACAGAGGCTTTCATGCCTTTTCTGTCAAAAGATAACTACTGCTACAAGCAGTTCTGAACAAGAAATCAGAGCCCTGAAGCAAGCAGTGGGGTACCAGGACAAGCTGAGTGTAATGTGTAGAGTGACCTTACTTTGTGACACCTCTCCAACCTCTCCAAAATGCTTCATGGGGACTGACTGAACCTGATAAAGGGGTTGCCACAGAGGTACATGGGCTATTTCATGTGCCTGGGAAGATGGTCCCAGCAATCCCCCCCTGCAGTGATACTCCTGATTCACCAGGTGGGTTAGAGGAGTGTGAGCAATACGGACCCTTGCTGTGTGATGTGCCATCTGCAAACAGCAATACAGCTTAGATGCAAAGGAAAAAAAGCAAAAACATGCTTCATTTGCCTAGAGCTCATGTATGTGGACTGAAAATATATGAGCAAGCCAGTATGAAAACTCATTTGCAAGTGTGTGCAGATCTCCTTGCCCTTAGAGCCCGGCAATAGGCACATAGGGCCACCACCTCGGGCCACAAGGCTCCTTCCAGCTGAACCAGCCCCAATTCTGCCTTCCTGCTGCAGCAGGAGCTGCTGTATCCCAGGGTTTCCCTGGAGAACTACCCTGCAGAGCAGGAGGCAAAGCTGCCTGGAATATCTTCTGTGGACATGAGAACAGCCCCCCTGTCCTCGACTGTGTTTGTGACACACAAACACGTGTAGTGCACCTCGTGTGGTCCAGCCCCTTCCCACAGGGGGCACAGGAGCCGGTTTTTCTTGTGGGATAGCGACAGAGGAACACTCTGCTGCCTTCCTCTGAGAGCTCAGCCAATGCACCATAAACAGCTCTGTGCTGTTCTTACTCTGCACATTTCTCGCCATGGAAAGAGACATCATAAACGTGTTTAAAAAAAGATTACTGTTTAGGAGAATGGGTAGTGGGAATTGCTTTTGTCCCTCCTCAGGCAACAAATTTGATTGCTGCTGTGAGAAAGCCACTTTGCAAAAGCAGAGTGCAGCTGAGAAACACCAAACAACTTGAAAGGCAAGAGGTGTCTCTGAAGGGCCTTTTCTACCTCTGCCAGCACTGGGATTTGGACTGAAAACTCCAGCACTGACAAGCCACTCTGCTCCAGTATGCACTGCTTGGTCATGTTTGTATTAAAACTGATTTGTTAGCCCATTTTTTTTTCCAAAAAACCACCATTTTTTACATGAATCTGATAAAATCCCAGTAAATGTTATGGCCCCAGAATTGCTAGTGTGTGTTGGGAATGGCCGCTATGAAAAGGCAAAGCAGTGGAGTGTGGAACTCAGGAGACTTTACAAGCAGGAGGAGTCCCATTCCCAGGCAGTCCTGTAAGGAACAGGCTGGTTGAGAACAAAACATGCGCTATGTTTTGCCAGTGTGCCAGTCCTAAGGACAACACCAAGGACACAGGGGACACCTCCTCAGGCTGCATCTCCAAGGACAAGCTCTTCCCAGCCTTGGGCACGGGCTGATGCAGCAGAGAGAGACCAGTGTGTGACCTGGCTTGGGCTGAGAAGCCAGCTGACCCCTGTGACAGCCAGGACCCATGTCCAAGGGAGGAGCTCTCTGGTGCACATGGGTGAATCTATAGGCATGTGTGATGAAGAGAATTTTAGTGCATAAAGTCCTTCAAATTGCTGTAGAATAGAATAGATTATTTAATTGGGAAGGGACCTACAGACTGTGCAGTCCAACTACCTGACCCTTTCAGGGCTCACCAGTTTGAAGGAACTCATTAAAGGCATTTTTCAAATGCCTCTTAATCACTGACAGGCTTGGGGCACTGACCATCACTTTAACAGCCTGTTCCACTGTTCAACCACCCTCTCAGTTACAGAAATGCTTCCTAATGTCAAGTCTATTGTGCTTCTTAGGATCCACAGCTAAAGGTCACACCTTTCACAGGACAGTGAGTTATGAACCAATGTCCCCTCTCCTGCACCAGAGGTACTCTGCCCCTCGTTCCTCTGCATCCTCTGCATCCTCTGCAGACTCTTATTAACACATTTGCATAACTACAGCATTGTTGGTCTCTTCACAGGGACCCAGAGATAGCCTTGCCATTTGTCTAAAACATTTCAATGATGGTCTGAAAGTTCAGATTGAGAAAGAAAAAAGAATAGATGGAGATTTTGAAATGTTCCTTATCTCCCCTACTGCTCCATTACTGGCTCAGAGTGCTGAGGAGCAGGTCTGTAACCAGCATCAACCCAACTGTCTTTGGGTGGCCCAGACTGGCTTTCTGTCTGAGGTGACTTCCCTGGCTATTTAACTAAATGACTTGGTGCTTTAAATTCAATCTGATTAGCAGCATTCCACACCTCAAATGGTTGCTTATGGCTGTTAATTTTTGATCATGCTAATTCAAGAAAGAAGAAGCTTTTCTCATTAATTACTACTACTTTAAGGAAAAGTCAGCTGAAATGTACTCTGGAATATCTCTTTGGTGTTTAATTTTTCTGAAATATGTTTTGGAATTAGAATGCATTACAAAATGCAAATGAGTTCATTTGGAGACAGAATAATTGCAAGTGTATTGAGAAAGATGGTGTAGACAGGATCTCCTAAATGGAAAACTCTTCTTGATGAAGATTTTATATTGGAACAGGAAAGGAGACATGGAGACCCAAACTAAAACAGCAACTCACTGCTTAACTGAAGAAAGGCATTATTTTTGCAGATATAGAGTATAAATAAGAGACTTCCTAATAGCTGATGTCTCTGTTTTCATTGGTGCTTCTTAGGCATCAGTGATCACTTTATAGCTGCAGTATAGAGGAAAAATGCAATTGAAAATGCCAAGAAATTATGTTCTAGATATTTTATTATTTGCAAAAGTAATTAGAAATCTGTACTTGGTCTGGTTTATGTCTGATAATGACCTAAGTGAATGCTGCTGAATATTTCCAGATATGAATCTGTAAAGTTCATGCATCTTCAGGGACAGTCTGGGAGCATGGCACACATCCATCTTGACTTTTTCCCTCATTTAAACAAAAAAAAAAACCATTTCAGATCAAGATACTTTCTTGCTTTTACATAAAATTCGGCTTCTGGTCCCTTTACTGTGTGCATAACTTACCTACTATCTGATGGATGAGATATTTATAATTTTTGTCTCTTTTCTTACTGGGGTGACAACCTCTAGCAGTCTGAACCAGCCACGCAGACACTGCATGCAGATAAAATTATGGCACCAGCCAGATCTCCAGGCACATTCCCAGCATCCAGGCAGGTCCATGACCAAGATGGTAAGGTGAGGGTCAACCTGGGATAAAATCCATGGCTGGAGAAGAAGCTGCAGATCCTGTCCCTCACTGAGACTCTGGCCAGGGAAAAGCTGAGAGTTTCCAAATGCAGACTCACCTTGGGGATGTGTCTCCCACAAAAACTCATATTTTCTGGTGTTGTCAAGATTTGTGTGTATTGTTATGGCCATGCCTGCTGCTGCTTCCTCAGGAGAGTAGCTCTTCCAAAGAATAGTGGAAGAAATTGTTCCTTTTTCCGAAATTCCAGTTTTCCTCTCTCATTAGTTTCATCTTTAGCACATTTCTTAGTGCATTTTATGACTTCATGGCCAGAGAAGACCCCACGACTGGAGAGGTTCAGGAGCATCTCAGATACACCTCCTCGGTTATGAATTCAGTCCTGGTATCAGGAAGCAAATAAGGAGGGAAAAACCTGGTCCCTCAACAGATAGTTTCTTTTTTTTTTGTTTGTTTTCTGGTAAATCAGTGAGTTGACCTGCCAGTTTTCATCCATATCCCAGACAGTTACTGACTCTATCAGGACATTTTGGCTTAATCCAACCAGACAGGCATCCTTTGGGTAATTTGTGGGAAGTGCAGCCAAGGCTCAGTGATTAATTGTTCTAAATGGAGAGCGAGCTGTAAACAAGTTTCCTTGGCTCCTGCTCCACAATGAGCATCCCCAAATTTTTGAGTTGGATTTTTTCTGGTAATTTTCCTAACCACAGCTAAATTCTGGCAGCAATCTGAGTTCTGACATGTGGATTTAGATTAGCATCACTTCTGTAACTTTCCTCCCAGGATGAAGAATGGTTCATGGACCATGGAGGGTTTGCTCTGGGCCTTGAAGTGATGTTCCAGGGATGGGTGAGATCCTGGCAGTCTTCAGGTCTTTAATACCAGGCTCAAGCACTGCCCAAACCCAAATAGTGGTGAAACATGTTTTTTTTCCTTCTGCCATCAACATGCCTCTGGGCACTTGTTCACCCTGAGATGTCTCACAGCAGTTTTCTCGGTGCCTATTATCGACCATTTGGATCAAGAGAGTGGTTTACTGTGGGTTTTTTTGGATTAGCAGGCTGGGAGTCTGAGCCTGCATTAATGTTAATGTCAGCATAGCACATTTTGGCTTCAGGGCAGTCATTTTTAAACATGAGGAAGAGGGAGGATCGAAGTATTTGAGGCAGCTAAATTCAGAACTCAAGCAGAAGCTGGAGAAATAATCCCAGATCTCCAAGTGACCACTGGCATCATACCACAAGGTGCCCTCTTATTATCATTTCTATAGGTTTCCACCCTTGTTTTGTTCATCAGCCTCAGGCCTTCTGCTTCTCCTGGTCAGAAGCTTTCAGAAAAAACTCAGATTTTTGCTTCCAAGTAATGGTAAGCTGCTTGGTTAGCTCTCCCCACAGTCAACTGCCCTGGAAAGGTTTAGCTTCTTTGTATATGGTTGAATTTCACTTTGGTCCCTACTGAGGAGAGTCCCTATTGTCAAAGTGTCCGTGTGAGAGAGGAAACAGGAGGATGGAAAGCAGGCAGTGGGAGAAGCTGTGATCTGTGGTTTCCTACAGGAAAGTGATTGCAAGAGCCTCATGAAGCTCCACAGTGATCCTCAGGGAGATGATTTTTTTCCTCTACCCACCTCATCTCCTGACATGCAAACAGGGCTTTCAGATCACAGCACAGCAGTGAATTGTCCTTTCAAACCCAGACCTTGTGCCCTGCAAACAGTCGTGGGAGACACACCAGGGAGGGCAACACAGGTACTCAGGAGGCAGGGAATGTGCTGCTCCATGGTACTACACTTGGCTATTACTTGCTGGGATGAAATTGTGAATTAATTGATTCCCCTTTGTACAATTCGAGGAGATGTAAATTGTTCAACACTACCACAACAGCACACGTGCTGTGATTTGCCTCCATACCAAGACTTCAGCTTGTTTCCCACTGAAACCCAGCACCAGCCCAGGGCAGCAACAAAGATAAATTCAGCACTGAACCCTGAACTCAGAACCTTAACTAAAACTGTTGAAAACTCACTTAACCTCTCAAAATTTTCTCCTAAGAAAATCTCTTTTTGTGAGCTTGTTCAGCTATGGTGACTTGCTTTTCAGTTCAGCCCAAAGGTGATGTAATGAAGGTTCTTGCACAAGCAATATCCACAGTTGTTTTACCTCCTGCAAAGCTGCTGTGGTCTGACTGCCCACACAGGGCTGTTTTCGTGTCCCAACACTTTTTCCAGCTGGACTTACAAAACAGCAGGAGATGCTTTTTGCTCCCGTATCTCTGAAATCTGTAGAATGTTTTGAGCTCTCAGAGAAATTAAAGAAATTCAATTGGATGTTTCCTTTCTAAGATGCTTTGAAAATATGAGCCCAAGTGTTCAGGTCCCTCCAAGTCCTGTATTTGCTGCTTTGTCCTTTGCTGCTTTTTGAAAATGTAATACTGGGCTCAGAATAACTTGCTAGTGCTCCTGTCACTGCTGCCCATATTTCTTTTCTGCTGATTTAGCCTCAGAAACCAGTAGACCATTCCAGGAGCTCTGACTACATTTCCCTTTGACTTTTCACAGCAGAGCATTTCGTGGTGAGCAGCCAAGTGCTGATTTCAAGGGAGCCTGGCACAGCACCTGACCAAAGCTCTCACATTTCCTCCACCATTCACCATGGCCATGTTGCAGGGTTACCTACAGAGCTGTACCCCCTCACAATGTACATATGGGTCTAAAACAAACGTTTCCAAGCTTGGATGAGGAGCTCACACTTCTCTAAGCATTAAGGTGCCCTGGCATTTAGACTCACTGTCTCTGTGTCCGGTGTTTCTTTCCGAATTGTGAGTGTGACCAGGCTCCACCAGGGCAAGTGTCCAAGCTGGGATCATCCACTGACAAGTTATTTGCATCCCACAAAGCCACCACTTCCCACCCTGGGATGGATTCACTGCCCTCCTCCCTGTTTCAAGGAGCAAATCTTGTCAACCCTTACAGCTTCCCTCTTTCTTCTGCCCATCCCCACTTTATATTCCTTTTCCCACTTTAAAAGGCTTTTGGGATGAGTGGGTTTACCAAAAATGTATTTAATAAAATGTAGAATGATGGCCCCAGAGCAGCCCATGGAGTAGGAGTGTGGGACCAACCACGCTCAGGGCTCTTCTTGTTTTGGTGCTTTTTTCAAGCCAAACAGTACCTCCCATGCAGATGAGAAACACGGCTAACATGCAAAAGTTGTCTTCAGAAATACAAAAGGTCATCTGATAAGAGGGTCAAAAGAGGACAATTCATGTTCTGNAAACTATTGTGGGGGTGCATTTCACGGGGTGCTCATGGGGGTGTATTTGGGTGTGCATTTGGATGTGCATTCCAGCGTGCTCCACCTGGACGGAGTGCACCAAGGATCCGTAAAATAAATACCAAGGTAAAATCTCTTTTTTTCCCCTCTAACCATGTTTGGCTCTAGATTTTAAGACCAAGAAGAGGCATCAGCTGGAGCACCATTTCCAGCTTCCAAAGCGCAGGACAGAAAATACCCTGCAAGAGTGACCCTGCCCCGTAACCAAGACATCGCTGCTTAATGTCAGTGTGTGCTTCAGAGAGGCCCAGAGGGCCCACTGAGAGCTTTGGGCAGTGGGAACTCACGACTTCCATCATTATGTGGTGCTTCTGTGCCCCTTCCCTGCCGGTCTGACTCAGAGACAGGTCTGAGGCAGCAGCCAGGGGAGGTTGCAGCAGGGTGAGTGCTGGGAGAGGAGCTCCTGGCTCTCACTTCGTGGAAACCTGAGCTGCAAATGCCAAGAGTGTTTTGTTCTCCAGCACTGCCAGTCCCACACTGTTCACCAGAAACTGTCTGCACTGGCAGCTCTTCCTCTGAGCCTTTCTTTCATCTCGCACCTCCCATAAATCCTTTTGGAATCTGCAGCAGGGGAGCAGCAAAAAACCTGAGCTGGGATCACAGCCCTTTGGAGGGAAGGATTTTACAACAGGTAGTAAAAGATAAAGGGGATGGTGTGTGTGTGCACAGATCAAAGGCAAGATCCATGCTGCCTGTCTGCGTGCCTTGGGCATCTATCTGCAATGCTTAAACATGGGCTGGTGCCTGGGATTGTCCAGGGTATCCATGTCTGGTTCAGCAGCAGTGGAAGGGAGCTCAGAGAAGCAGCCCACATCAATGGCCAGAGGGGAAGAGCAGAGCCTCCAGGAACCTTCTGAAGAGCAAGTCTTGGCCAGAAACCTGGCACTTGAAGCTACATATAAATATTTATGTATTAACCTCATGGAAAGTGAGAAACAACCTCTCCCCTCTTTCAACAGCATTCCCGAGCAAGTGCCTTCAGCATCAGCTCAGTGATGTTGGGCACCTCTGTGGGAATGGGGACAGGGATGAGCCGAGGCCAGGCGGGGCAGGGTTGGGGTGGGGACCCACATGGAGCCTATGGACAGGCAAAGGCAGGGCTGCACCACGAGAATTGCACCAACCCAAAGGACAGTGCTGTGCTTTCAGACCACAGTATGGTCGATGAGATGGTCTTTGCTCCAGCCAGGCATCTGCTACCTCTTTGCACTGCAGAATTGCTTGGGAATAACCTGAAAATAATTAAGAAATGTGAAGTGTTACCAATGGAACAACATTTATCTGGATAGTGACTTCTGGCTGTTTGCCTGAAGGATTTTGAAAAGCCAAATAAGAACCACATGGGACCTGTTTAAAACTTGTCAATAACAGGCATGTCTTGAAGCACTGTTCCTGCCCATGAGCCAGGTGCATCTGTTTCACTCTTGAGCAGATACTCAAAAATCCAGCTGGAAAATCCGACTTCCATTTCCACTGAGTATTGTAGGGCTAAAAAGCAGTGACTCTGGCATCTTTAGGGTGGGTGCTTTAGACATGAAACTGTGTGTTAGAAATTCAGTCTGATGCTTTGTCTCCAGGACTGAAAATACATGTAATACTTGCAGTTGCCAGTGGTAAAGATTTTGGTGTGTGATACCCAAGTGCAAAAGAGTGATTTCCTGTGGAGACCACAGGAGACAGCACTTGACAGCATCAATATTTTTGCCTTTGGACATTCATGTTCTTATGTACAAAGAATGACCAGTAGTCAAAGAAATAGTATGTCACCTATTAAAAAACATATATTTCCCCATTTTCTGGTGATGTAGCTGTAGCAGATCTGCTACTCTCCATGGGTTTTATGAACCACTCCAAGGAGGTATTTGGCTACCAGGATATTGGGCCAAAGGAGAAAGCCCCACTGTGCTATCTCCCATTTCACCAAATAAAAAGAAACCTACATAATTAATTCTTGAGCTTTTCTCAGAACCATGGTTTATGTCATCTAAGTCACCTTAAATGAAGAGATGCTTGTATTTCCCAGACCCTCTTGCTAACAGGTTCAGGGAGTGCTTTCTCAGGCAGGAGATGTGCTGGATTATCCCCAAGTGATAACCCCTGTTCACACACCTGGGCTCTGCCTCTTTGCAAAGCCCATTTTAACTGTCTCAAGCAGAAGCACCAAGCAACAAGAACAGCAAAGGGCTGGCAAAAACTCTTCCCATCTCACCAGATCAGCTTTTACTTCCAGGAGCCAGCATGAGACCCACACAACTGTTAGCAAAGGTGCCCCACAGCTGCCAGGCACATGGGGCTGCCTCCTTGGCAGTGCATGGGGTTGGTTGGGCATTTTTGAGCCCCACAAGGCACGTGGAGCATAAGGAGTCTGAGTGCAGAGCAGCAAACTGGCAGCTGGTCACCTCCCCAGACTTGCAGTGGAAACTCAGGGATGTGCTGCAACATCAGCCACAGCTGAACGTCACTGTCTGTCACCTCCACACTCCTGACTTCTCTTCAATCCTCAAACCACTGTCTTTTCCCCAAAATGCCAGTCAAATGAGTGATTGGAAGAGAGATGTTTAAGTTGTAGGCAAAACTCTTTGTTCTCCTTTAGCTTCCCCCCAGCAAGTTTGACACGCACATAAAACACCCACACATCACCAAACAACTTCCATGAAACTCACAGGTTTTTTTTCTAAAGGAAGAAAAAGAAGAAGGAAAAAGAGGCTATTACATGTTTTACTACTTTAAATACTTGTGAGACATGTAGCTACAAGAATTCTCCTGATGATCCCTGAAGGCAGTGAGAAAAAGGAGACAATAACATTTTTTCTCTATTTAAAATTACATATAGAAAATTTTTTTGTTAATTCCTAGAACACTGTAAGTCAGAGTACAGACTACATCTCTGCCTCCCACAGGCAATCAGACACTGGAACAATACACTTCATCTAATTGCAGGAGAGGATATTAATGTGAAGAGATAAAACTATCTGTCACATTGCAGTCCAAATGAATGAAGCCCCTGCAAGATTTTTGTCCCCTTGTCTAAAGCTAAAGACCTTTCAAAAAGGTCCAGTGGTGCCCAGTGACAGGGTCAGAGGCAATGGGGGCAAATGGAAACACAGGTAGCTCCCTCTGAACATCAGGAAACACGTTTTTGTTGAGGATGTCTGAGCACTTGCACAAGTTGCCCACAGGAGGTTGTGCAGTCTCCATCCTGGGAGACACCCAAGAGCCATCTGGACATTGTCCTGAGCAACCAGCTCTGGGTGGCCCTGCTTGAGCACAGGGCTGAACCAGTGACTTCCAGCCAACCTCAGCCACTCTGTGAACTCTTGGTCCCATTTCTTAACTCTGTCTGTAGCAGTCTCTGTCTATAACATCAACCCGTCATGCACAATGATTAATAAAATAGCACTCACTCCTGAGGGCTCAGAGGGATTACCAAAATATTCTGTTAATCTCCTCCAGGAAGAGCTCAGAAAATGTTTTATCTCCTCAAATCACATATAATTGATGGTATAGAAAAATCCAACAAGTTATCATAATTTTCTTTGGTGAAAATCAGTTTACCTTTGATTCACCTTTCCTTTTATCCTTGATCAGAGAGAGGCTTTAGTAATTAACTTTTTGCTGAGAGAGGTTTTTTGTCCTTCACACATCCATTCAGACTTTCTAGTCAAGAGCAAAATAACCAAAAACTAGCTAAAATGATGGATACAGTGTGACCACTTCCCCCTCCCTGGAGATTTTCAAAGCCAGAATGGATGGGGCATAGTGGAAGGTGTCCCTGCCAGTGGCAGGGGGATTGGAACTAGATGATCCTTAAGGTCTCTTCCAACCACAACCATCCCATGAGTCTGTGATTCTAAAAAGAAGGGCACATGTGGTTCTGTGTGTGTGTATGTTTTGTAGGAAAAGTGCTTGTTTGTGTTGATATTTTCCAGGGTGTGTGGGCTGATCATTGTGCCCAAAGAGAACATGTTTTCCTGGTGTGTTTAGGTATGCAGTGCTTTAGGCTTGGTGGGAAAACTCAGAGCAATTAATCTGGGAAATTGCTGTGTGTATGTGCCCATGTCTCCTGTGCTGCTCTGCTTGGAGGGCAGAGGACAAAAAAGGCTCCCATACTCACATGTGTCTATAAAGTTTCCTAAGGACGTTTGTCCATAAAAAAGTTGCACCCTGGCCCCATAAAATAAACCAGTCGTTCTTCAGAAACAACATCACCCTACAATGTGGGTAATTCTGGTTTTCATGCTGCAGACAGTCCTCACTTGGGACTCCAGCAGCCAGAGCCAGGCTGGGCAGCTGTGCCTTTGCGAGGAGTAGGAGTGTTAGAGGGTGTAAAGTTGGATAAGGAAAGGAGTCTGGAAATGTGCAGTGCTAATCCTACTCTGAGGCATCCCAAAATCAGAAGGGGCCGAGGAAGGAGGCCAGTGGATTTCACAAAACTACAGAATATGCTGAGTTGGAAGGGACCCACAAGGATCATCAAGTCCAGCTCCTGGCCTCACAAAGAACCAACACCAAGAGTCACACCATATGCCTGGGAATACTGTCAAAACACTTCTAGAACTCTGTCAGACTTGTGACCACTGCTCTGGTTTAGAGGGCTGTTACAGCAGCTGTACATGGTAAGCAAGAAAGGTATTTTCCATTTACCAGGGGCTGTATGAAGTGAGCATCCAAATGCTGAACAACATGAACACGCTGCTCATTTTGCACAGTATTGAGACATCTCACAAAGCTGGAGGGGACTTGCTCAGTGACAGAGTGCATTTTTCCTTTCCTTTCGCTGTCAGCACTAAGGTTTGCGCTATCCAGGTTATTTAGGTGCTTCATTACCATTCAAATAACAATTAAAAAAAAAGCCTCTAAGCATCCTGTCATCTCTCAGGACTACATCTGGGAACAATAACAGGGCTATTGCTCTCTTTCCCCCCTGCACGGCAGCTGGCAGAAGGAAGCGAGCAACAATCAGTTTCTTTCTGCCCTGTGCTGCCACCCTCGAGCAGATCCGAGCACGCTCAGCTCACGTCTCGCCGAACAGACTGATCTTGCCACGGAGGAGCGGGAAGGCGAGCGGGACAGATGGTGCTTTTTCCGTGCCCTCCCTGCTGCGAGGAGCAGTGACCTCGCTGTCCCGCCGCCAGGGCAGAGCGCTCTGTCTGTCGCCCGCAGCTCCGGCTGCCCCGGCGGCCCCCGGCTCCCGTCCTGCGGGACAGAGCCGGGCGCTCTCTCCTCACCCTTCTGCTGTGCCTCCAGAGCCACCTCTCGTCTCTCCAGCAGGCTCCGGGCTTGTGCAGGTACACATGGTCAGGTACGAGCTGGGGGGAAGGCACAGTGCTGTCCATCGCCTCGGTGTCCCCGAGGCCGGCTGGCCGCGATGGACGCGGGTCCCGCTGTGCTGCACAGAGGTGTGCGAGCCCCTCCTTAAGAATGGGTGTCCTAAAAGAAATAAATGCCTCTCCCGTTAACAGCGATGGAGAGACCGGGGCTGAGACGATTCCCTTTTTCCCTCAGCATTCCCCTCAGCGAGGGTCACGCCTACTTTATGGTTTTGAAGTGCCTAAACCCACTGCAAAGAGTCATTTCAAAGGGATAGCAGTGCAACACACCAGCGTTTTATCACCCCATTTGATCTGAGGCTTCATGACCTTCAGTTTGTGAGGTGGTTACCTTCTCCATGAGCCCTGGAGGAGCAGCCCTGACTCTGGGAGCACCACCACGGCTCTACAGAGCTCCACCACAGGCTCCACCAGGCCATTGGAGATCTCCTCGGGGCACCTCCAAGAGCAAGAAGGGAGCCAGGAGAAGTGGCATGGAGTGGGAGCTGCTGCTCAGCTGGGGCTGCCGGACAGAAGGATGAGGAACAGGGGTCTGAAAAACAGCCCAGCTGCTCCACAGCCAGCCATACCATGTCCACATCCAGTGTACCCTGAAGGCCAGGTGACCAGGGACAGGAGGTGCTGCCTTGCACCTCATGCTGGAGAATCCAGGACACAATCCCTTGCAGGACAGTCACGGGTAGAATCACCAGGGGAAGGTGCTGTAGTGCACACACAATGGGTGGGTACATGGTATCTTGGAGAAGTGTGAGTAACAGTGGTGGAGAAGCTGATCTGACNACACACAATGGGTGGGTACATGGTGAGTAACAGTGGTGGAGAACCTGATATGATAACCAGCAGCAGATTTCCTGTCAAATAAATTTCATTTAGAAGTTATTTGCTGTGTTCTGCACGCAAGCATTGGCCAATTTGATGGTTTCAGAAAGAATTTCTAGGGTTTATGCTATTTACAGTGTTCTCCAGGTGCCCTAAATGCTCATTTTAATAAGAAACAGCCCTGACACTCATTTTGGTTGGCAACTATTAACAGCTTATAAAGTAGCCCGAGGGCTTTAGTCAGGGTAACGCGCTCTGAAAATCCCTGTCAGGCTGAGGTTTGTGCTGCAAAGCTGCGGGAAGCAGAGGAGCATGGCTGCGTGCTGCATCACCTCTCCTCAGCATCTACCTGCCTCCTTTTTAAAGCCTCAGAAAAGCTTAATTGCTTAATACCATGGGCTCTCAGTTTCTTTTTCCATTCAAACTCCAGATATTGAGTAACCCCTTGTGCCAGCAAGTGTACTTGCACCTCGCATCTGCTGTCTGTTTAATATTCACCCCAGCGCCGTGATGGGCAGGTGGAAGGTCCAAGGCTCGCGGCGGGAGCATCCTGCCTTAATGCACCTGGAAACTTTGGCATCAGGTGAGCAGCTGAGGAGAGAAAAAACATCACAGACCTGCAGCTCCCAGGCAATTGTGCGAGAGGCTCCATATGCTCCGGTGCCTGCCGAAAGAGCCATTTGGCAACGCACCAGAATTATCCCTCCCCCCTCCTCAAAGGCAGGTCTCCATTCAAACTGTGAAAATACGTGACCACGGGTTCTGCTTTTCCCCTCTAAAGTCTGCCTGACAGCAGCACAGGTAGCTTGTGGGGCAGGGTATCAGGCTGTTAGCAGATCTAGAAGGGGGCTGCAAGGTGATTGCATCAATTTTCACCAGGGTCTGTGTGACACAGGCTCTTTTGGGTTGGAAACAGCCCTGTTTGGTCCAGCTGTGCCATGCCAGGGAGATGTTGCAGAGGCAGCATCCTGACCAATGTGTGAACATTTTCCTGATATCCAGAGCTCCAGAACAGCACCACAGGGGAGCAGTAAAAAGCTGGGACATGTGATGGACCTTAGCAAAGTGAACCTGGTCGGGCATGGTTTAAGCTTTGGGACTGTCCAAGCAGGTGTCTTGTGAAGAGCCAGGTGATCCAAACATTGATTCACAGCAGCTTGGGCAAGAAGAAGCAGATCTTGGGGTTTTGTGGCACCTCAGCTACTGGTTTGGCATCTTGAGCCCAGAGACAAGGAGATCTTCACCAACAAAGATGTTAATTTTGAAAGGCTGCCCTCCTCTGTACCAGCAGCTGAAGCTGGTGGGACCTGTTCTTAACCAGGATTTGGGGATGGAAAGGGACAAGGAAGAAGCACTGACCTCAGGCTGCAGCCCTGAATTGATGAAAAATGCACAAGGAAGAAGCACTGACTTCAGACTGCAGCCCTGAATTGATGAAAAATGCACAGGGAAGAAGCACTGACCTCAGGCTGCAGCCCTGAATTGATGAAAAATGCACAGGGAAGAAGCACTGACCTCAGGCTGCAGCCCTGAACTGATGAAAAATGCAAAGTTTCAGACCAAAACTTGCACAGACTCAGGACCTAGTGAGCAGCAGGCACTCTGGAATGATACAGAGGTGTCCACCCTGTTCAGCTACCAGTGGGAAGGGAATGAACTGGGCAGAGGGGAGCCTCAGCCATGCACACTTTGTGTCCTCGCCCAGGAAGGCAGTCAGGGCTGAGGAACTTTTTACCTGCAATTAGAGTGGCAGTGGAAGGTTTTACCCATCTCTTTCTCCTTCCTGCAGAGATGACCAGATCTGTGGCAGGGGCTGCCTGGCCAGGTTTGGTCTCACCAGAAGCAGGGAGGGGACTAGAGGCGGGATTAGGAACTGTTTTGTTGGGAATGGCTCCAGCAGAAAACCAAGGAGAGGGTAGAGCTCCAGTTTTATCTTTTCCCATCCTAGTTCCTGTCAGAGAGCAGTGGTGGGGCAGTGCCTGCTCCACGGATAACCCCTGGAGCTCCACCCAGCCCTGTTTGGTCCCATCCGCCAGCAGTAGTGGGGCTTCAGCATCGCAGAAGGTGTTGATCCCACTGCTGAAACAGACAGACAGAGGAACAACAACAATGCACTGAGGGATCCAGGGAAAGGGCCCATCTGTCCTGCTTTTGAGGATGATTATGGACAGTATTTGACTTGGCCAGCATGGGAAATGACACAGAATGGCAATGCTGAGGCTCACTGCCTGGCAGAGGCGAGGAGGAGGGAAGAGCAAAAAGGCGATGAACTGAAATCGCAGCCTCTCTTCCAGTGACCAGAATAAAACCCACAGCTGGACATAGCCCATGCACAGGCAAGAAAGAAGCCTGCTTGCTCCTGAAATGCTGAAAAGTCCCATATGTTCAGCTCCTGATGCACCCCATCACAGCCTTGCCTCTCCTCCTGCAACCAGGGCC
Organism: Aleadryas rufinucha; assembly: GCA_013397815.1. Lineage (NCBI taxonomy): Eukaryota > Metazoa > Chordata > Aves > Passeriformes > Aleadryas > Aleadryas rufinucha. The sequence continues at coordinate 77,932 of VZTH01007344.1, read as the reverse complement.
CCATCCCGCTGCTCCTGGACACGTGCCTTTCCCTCACGCCAGGTTGAAATGCTCCCAACCAGTTTTCATCCTCATTTCTCTTTAGAAGTGACCTTATTTTCTGTATTTACACCTTTCCCAGTCCATAAGTCATTAGCAATTATCGGACAGTTTTAACCTCATATTGGTTTCTTCTTCAATTTTTAATGGAGGCATTAAGTGTTGTCAAGCCAGATTCATTATTGAGTGAATACTTTATATCACCATCAGCAGTGAACCACGTGCTGCAATCAAAGACAGCGGTGTGATTTATTTTAATTATATTTATTTCTTGTAATTTTTTATTCACTGAGTCCTTTATCAGCTCTTCCACTTTTTTTGCCAAGGATCAATTTCAAGCTGTAAATCAGTTACAGAATTTGTCTTAGAAATACTTGGCTCTCCAAACTTGCCTTTTTGAAATACTGGCACAGCTCCAGCTCTCTCCCAGTCTTCTGCAACTTCCCCAGCACCTCGGTGTAACTAAAAATAATGAGGATTTAAAGAGCTCTTTGGCATGTCTTACATTTGATGAAATGGTGGCAGTGTCATCATTTTCAGCCAGGGTGTGTTACAGTGGGGATGCTAATATTGCCATGGATGTGTTCTTACATGGAGGATTCGTGGTGCCTGTATCCTGTTCACCATCACTTTGCTGGAGTCTCATGGGGATGCTCTACCAGTGATGGTAAAATAAGGGGTCCAAGAGTAAAAGACAATGAACAAAGCAGCTCAAACCAGTGCCTTGCAAAATCTCTTTGACACTTTGTCAGTTGCACCTCACCACAGCGATCACTGGAAGGAATAGTCATTAATTACCTTTGTCAGGCAAAATTTCTTTAATTACCTGAAACTTTACTTCCAGGAAACTCCCACTTTCAGCTGCTGCTGACAGTCTAAAGGACATGTCTCCGAGGAGTAATTTTTATGAAAAGCCTTGGAAAATTACCAGGGGTTGAAGTCATGCACGGCTCACCTCTGGCCGCGCAGCGCCGGTGCATGTCCTGGAGTCACCTGCCTGGCCTGCCTGCGTTGAGAAGAAAGGCCAACAGGCTGGGGGTGGAGGAGGAAGGTGGTTAGCCAACCTGTCATGTAATCCACGGGCATTTTCAGTGACCTTTTCTTCTCCTCCCTAAAAAATAAAAGAAACTCGGAGCAGACTGCCCAGAGAGCTGCTGCTCCTTGAACCTTGACAGCACGCGCTCGGCATCGCGAGGAGAGGCTCAGCAGCAGCCAGAATTCAGCACACGCTGCCCTCGCTACCGAGCTCCCATACAGATGTTCATTGAAGTGTCAGGGCACTGAGAGGGAACTAAATTAATTGTAAGTGTGAGCAGGTTAGTTAAATCTTTTCTGGAAGTGTTATATAGCCGTTAAATTGCATACAAAACTCAATAATAATGGGTAATAACGTTCTTCCGAGGAATTAAAGAGAAGCTCAATTTATAACGCTGCTCGGCATTCAAACCAGAGTGTTCCACCTTCCCAGTACATGATAAACATTTAGTAATTAATCCTCACAAAGCCTCAGTGAGGCAGATCTCCTCACACCACTGATTCTGTGTATAAATGGGAACAAGAAGGTACAAGATGCCTCCTTTGAAGCTGTGGTTGCCTATGTCTTCAAATATGATTTGCATCTCTGGGAGCCCACTCAGCATCTGTGTTTGAATAATGAGAGGTTTGTAAAAAGCCTCGGAGCCCGGATCAGATGTCCAGGTCTCTGTGCCACTTCCCTGTGCTGATATCACTGTGGCATGTTTCAATATGATTCTGTAGTGCAACCTCCAGAATAATGATATTTTCCCTGCCTGGTCATATTGCATTGCAGGAATGATCTTCAGAAAAAGAGCCCATGGTGTTAGGGCTCTCAAGTATGAGCTGCCGGAATTGGCCAATAAAAAAGCTGCTGCCTTTGTCAAGATTTAAAAGAACAAATCTTATGACCAAGTGGAAGTTGTTTTTTTGCAGAAAATGATTGTATGAGATGTGGCCTGTCAAATAAATGTGAGTGAATTTACACCAGGATGGTAGACTGCTTGTGACTACAGGCAAATTAGAGCTATCTACTGTCACTCTAAAATTATCTCCTGTCTCCCTGTCACTGTTTAAGGCACAGCATGAATACACACAGAGTGTAATGAAAGGGAGCTTCACCCCAGCACCAAACTGCAGCCAAAGTAGGGAAATTTCCCACTGATCTCAGTTTAACTTTTGTCTGTTACAGTGGACATTAATTTGAGCTTGCAGTTGATTGCACAGCCTGCACAAGGATGCCACACAACAGAGGCAGAGAATCTGCAATACCCATCAAAAAGCAAATAAAAATGGCATGCACACAGCTGGGACTGACAGAGGGTTGTGCAGACATGGTGCTAGGTGTGAAAATGGGGAACTAAGATCCAACTTCCCAGGTAATCCACGCTTTTAAAGTGTCACTCTGGGGGCCTAAGAAGTAGTTGCCAATTTTCAGGCACCCTCAAGCTTAGCTGAAGTTCTGGCTTGAACAAGGAAGCATTTTTTCCATGTCATTTTTGGCTAAACAACCCTTGGCACAACAAAAACAGCAATTCCCAAATGGAACAACTCAGCATCAGTTATGGACTGTCCAGAGAAAGCAGCACAGCCAACTCAGGATATATATACTCAGTAAAAAAAAGCAGCTCAAGAGTTTATTACAATTTTTGATACATCAGAGATGTCACTAGCAATATTTTAAAATATGTAACAAAGAAAGAAAATGCTCTTTACTAGTTGTAAAGATTGGCTCATGGTTAGGGCAGGTCAGAGCCTCTTTCACAGGAATTCGAAGATTATTCGCATCCCACCCATCTTCTCCTTGAATTAATTAACATGAAAACTATGCTTTTACGAGACAAGACATGCCACAAAAATCTTATTCATTTGAAATCACTGAAAAATTGTCCATTGCTTTCAATGAGGGCAGGTTTTTACCTAATATTTCTAACAGACAGTGTTATAAGGTAGTGTTAAGGAAGATCTCAAGGGTCATCCTATTTTTCTCCTCTTGCCACAAGGCAGGATCAACTATGTCTATATCAGTGCTGACGGATGTTTGTCTAACTGGTCCTGAAAGGGCTGCAACACTTTAAGAGCACCTTGACCTCTGCTTCCATTTCCATCTGTCCAGAGACAGCAAAAGAAAAAAAGGCTTTTATTGCCAACTCTGCCAGGATTTTTGACTGGTTTGAAGGACCAGTGACAATTTTAACATCTGATGCCTCATGGTCTACTAAAGATAGAAATTAATACTACCCACCCCCAGGGAGCTTTACCATGATTTATTGACATCTTTCCCTTTTATCTCTTCTTCAGATATCTGACATGAAATCAGGTTGTTCTGATTTCCATCTTGTCTTTTTTTCCACCATTTCAGTTCTGGTCTGATTTCAGTGGCTGCCCCAGAACCAAGTTAAAGCCAATGCTCTCCTTTATCTGCAGACCTGCCAGTCTTTCAGCAGTGCAGTATAAAGTGTGTAACTCTAATTCTAGGAGTGAAATGCCAACTACTATAATTAAGTTGGCAATGTGGAAAGGCAGGGAGGCAACAGAGCAGTAACAACCATGTGGGATGGAGCCTTAGAGGGGCAGGAAGAGAAGGACAGGTGGGCAGAAAAAGAAATGTTCAAGTCTGGTCCATGCAGAAGAGAAGCTCCATGGTTTGATTATGCTTCCAGAAAGACACGTCACCTGTCATTAATTGCCCTCTGCCTGCAACCCAGTGTTCATGGAAACAAAGTGGGGTCTTTGCTTTGGTTTCAAGTTCTGGATTGCACTCAGAAACAGTAAAACACAGCTCCTCATTGACAAGCAACTTGAAATACACCCCTTGCATCCCCTGAAACTACAGGAAACCTGCCCACAGCTGCTCAAAATACATTTATGTTTCAAAATGGGAAACAACAGGCACGAAGATTAGCATTTACAGCTGGTATTTCAGAACATAAAGGTCTGAGGCAGATGCTCACACGTAGCAGTTGGGGAACGGGAGGCGAGTTTCCCATGCATTCTCTCTCATTCCTGGGTACACCATGCATTAAGCTTTTAAAACAAGTATTTTTCTTTAGAAAAAACCTGCTACATAGAATCCAAAAGCAAATAGACACAATTTGCTGTTCATAAAGTATGTGAGAAAAGGCTTGGTACTTGTAGTCTGCACTTAACCCTTACCAAGGGTTTTATTCCCCAAAAACAAGCACTTTGCAGTCTTTACCAGTGAAAGACAAGACAAACCACGTTTTCAGCCAAGCCACAAAATATGTACTCTCATATGTAATCACAAAACCTCCTGATGTTATGGGATCCCAGCTTTGCACATGGGACAAAGCTGATTAATGCTGTGAGACACCAGCAGCGGCCAAACCAACGTTTCTTTGCCAGTGGACTCCTCTGCACCTTTGGTGCTACCAAACAGAGTGTCAGTGGGGAGGGAGGAGGAACACAGCAGGGCACTGGAACGAGGATGCCAGGATGCTGGCAGGAGAAGCCCTTACATGCTACTTGCAGGAAAAATAGCAGCTGAGAGGCTGGGATGTAGAGCCTGCTGAGGGACTGGGACCCTTGCTGGGACATACTACCCACGGTGATGCGTTTTTAGCATCACCTCAGTGTCTGTGGCTTTGAACTTCCTCAGGAATTTGGTAGGAATCATTGACACTTGAAATCAGCTTCCTGGGGCAGCAGGAAAGCTTTTTCTGCTCACTGCTGCCTAAAGAATAGGTTCCTGAAGGCATTGTTGTAGTTTTTGTTGAAAGCAGTGTAGATGAGTGGATTAAAAAAGGAATTTGAATAGCCCAGCCATAGAAAAATGCTCTTCCAAATGGGTGGGATGTCGCACGAGCAGAGTGGGTTGATGAGCTCTGTGATGAAGAAGGGGATCCAGCAGAGCACGAAGACCCCAATAAGGATGCCCACCATGAGGGCAGCTTTCTTTTCCTTCTGCTCTCTCCACGTGTCTCCGTCTGTCTGGAACGTAACAGTGGCGTGACGGACAGTGAAGACCATCTGTGGCTGCTGGGCAGCTTCTTTTACCTGCCAAACACAAACACAAGCCGCACCATATGTACCCCAGTCAGGTGATCCCACACAGCAGGTACAGAGCCAAACAATGCCAGCGAGGGCCAAGGCTCCAGGGGAAGCACAGGCCATCCACGTCACACTCTAACTGAGGGGAAGGTGGCTATAAGACCTCCTCTGGGTGATGGAGACTATTTTAAGTGACATTAGAAGCTAGAGGGAGTACTGAGGGTACATGGGGTTGCTCGCACAGCAGCACAATAAGATTATTTCCCCACTTACAAATCTGATCAGCAGAACAGGCACACACCCACATGCTGTGCACAGAAGTCTGCTTACTTTCTCTAAACCCACTGAGTTTGAGAGTTCTTGGTAGGAGAGGAAAGAAAATTAGCACACATTTGCTTCCTCCCTGCAAGGAATCTTTACAGTGCAGAGTCACTGTGCCTGGGATGAACTGACACAATGCAGTCACGATTAGGAAAGATTTCCAAGGACATTCTGCACGTGTGTTTTCTGTCTGGGCAAATTCACAGTGTCCCCAAAGCCACAGCTGGTTGCCAGGGTATCGTCCCCAGCAGACACAGCACCCCACCCTTCCCTTGCCTCTCCAGGGGAGGGATGGTGACCCCTTATTCATGCCGGTGAGCACTGATTCAGCAATCCATGGGGGGACATCTATGAGTCACTGCTCGCCCACGTGGAGCTCAGGCTCGCAATCTGTCCCAAAGTTGCTTTAGCTACACCTTGAGTGCTCACAGCTGGGGGCTCAGAAGGAGCCAACAGCCTGGGTTTGCAAGCTTTGCTGTCAGCTTTCCCTTGGAAGTCTCCAGGATCCACAGGGCTCGGTGGATCGCTGTTCACTTGCACATTTTTGGTCTAAGTTTCCCCCACTTCTGCAAAGGCTTGCCTGCTGCCAGTGCTTGACCCCAGCAAAACATAACCAAGCTGACCTACCTCCAGTGCTTCTGGTGAAATGGGGGTGATGGAGTTGCTCTTGCGAGATCCGATTCGAAACCTGGCAGCCTTGTAGATCTTCCAGTACACAAAGAGCACCACACAGAGGGGCAGATAGAAGGCCCCAAAGGTGGAGAAGATGGTGTAGGAAGGCTCCTGGCTGACTTGGCACTCTTCACTGTCCTCTGAGTAAGTCTCTCCCCAGCCAAAGAGCAGTGGGGCCAGAGAGATAAAGGCGGAGAGTGCCCAGGTGAGGGCAATCATGATGTTGGAGATGCGGCGCCGGGTGCGGAGCGTGTACTCCAGGTGGCGGGTGATGGACCAGTAGCGGTCGAGGGCAATGGCCGTGACATTCCAGATGCTGGCAGTGCAGCACAGCACATCGAAGGAGATCCACACCTGGCAGAGCGACCGGCCCAGCCGCCACCGCCGCCCGGACAACTCGTGCACCAAGCTGAGGGGCATGACGAGGGCTGCCACCATCACGTCAGACATGGCCATGGAGGCCACCAGGTTGTGGGGCACCCGGTGGAAACTGCGCACGCGGAGGATGGTGGCCAGGACCAGTCCGTTCCAGAGGAACGTGGCCACCACCAGCATGGCCAACAGGGTGAGGACCAACGCGCTGAAGACGGAGAGATGGGCCTGGCCGCCCTCGGGGCCGGCGGAGGACCCGCTCCTGTTGCCGGTGTCCGGTGTAGTATCGGCGGGGCAGCTGAGGTTGAGCGGGCGCTCCATGCCGGGGCTGCGGGGCGCCGGGCTGCTCCGGGCTGCTGCGGGCGCGGCGGCGGC